>VWZZ01000866.1:711689-846170 GCA_013399095.1 Psophia crepitans | reverse complement strand
CCTGCCGCGCGGAGCGTGATGTTACGTCGCGTTCCCGCTGTTGGCGTGAGGGGGGTGCTGAGGCGGCGGGGCCCGCTCGGGGCCTGGCTGAAGCAGCGGGGCCCGGGCCGGCGGCGTCAGCAACGCGCTGGGGAAATCCAGACAGCGGGGTTATTGCACATGCGGGCGATGCAGCCGTCGGGTTGTAAATGGCAGGCAGTGACATACAGAGACATGTCATTGCTGACACCATCAAATGGGGATGTGCGGCCAGGGCATTTCAGTATCCCCAGTACCTTACTAAGCCAGTTTTTAAAGCCATACAAAGACTCGTGTCTGCAGGCCGCAGCCTGAGGCTCAGCTGCCCCGGGAAGTCCCTCCCGAGCAGCTTCGGCCCGTGAGGGCCCGGCGAGGGGCCTGTGCCGGCGCTGGAGTCGTGCCCTCGGCCGCAGCGCTCTGCGTGAAATTCTGAATTTCTTGGTTGACGTCAGGTGTAATTCCTTGTAAAGCATATTGAAGCCATCCAGCGCTGGGCTGGTGGTGTCAAAGTACACACCTGAAGGAAAAGCCCCTCGGTCTCCTGATGAGGTACTGGAGGAAAAAGAAAATCCCAACGCATTTTCGGAAGGGGCTGTTCCGTGGTCACCTGGCAGTGGCTGGGATCCCAGACCTTGTGGCTGCAAAATGAAATCATAAAAGACAGGCACGTGTCCTCGGTTCTATGAGATTATATGGTTCTTTCTGTATTTCTTGTTTTTTCTGTGCTTCCGATTATTTATGCCATAATCATCTAATCCAGTTTAAGCTTCAGAGAATTTGTGCTGCCCCAGGCCTGTACCAAACAGTGGGGCAAGTAGGCTAGCACATCCTGGGGCAAGTGACGCAGAGCTGAGGAAAACCGCTAAAATGACAGATTTCATCCAAAGTTAAGGGTGTTAAGAAGCCTGAAGATGTCCCAAAGGATCAGGGAGTCACAGATTTTGAACAAAAGCAAATTAAACAAAACCCAAGTGAGACTCCCACGTGAGCGCTAATCATATGTCAACACTTCCCCATGGAGTTAAGTCTTACTCTCTTTAGCAAGAGGGGACACTTTAAAACACCATTAGGTATTGGAGAAGTCAGGAGGAGAACAGCACAAGATTCAGCCATGAGCCATTCACTACAGCACAGAACCTTTCTTGAGAAAGTTATTTTCTCCTCCAGGATCTTACCCTTCGATTGTAGTGGGAGACTCGGCAGCAGCTCGTTCCACGTGTAAAATCCTGCTGTAATTCACTGGTCCCTCCACTGGATGTCATCACTGTCCCACAAGAAGCCAGTCAGACCAGTAGGATGGAGAAAAACAACTCAGCCCCCCGAGCCCCCCATACCCAGTGGGCCTGATTTTCGGAACAGCTGAGCACTCAGGTCTCCCGCTGGAATCTGCAGATGTTAAGCCGCCTGCAAATCAGCCCCTATGTAACTGTGAAGTGCCCAGATTGGTATTTTCTGATTAGCTCTGTTACTCCTGCCCCGCTAGCTTTGTCTGTGCTCTCCTTGAGGTCCTCTTCAGATTTCTGAGGTTCTAAGGGGTTCTGGCAGAGGATTCAAACAACTATGAAGTCCACCTCCTGTGATAGGCCTGCTTCATCTGTAACTGAGAGTGAAATTATGGTATACAATAAACTAATCAAACAAATCAGTTGCCAGACGTTCTTATTTTTCTATGCATTCATCCATGAAAGCAGCTTTCAACAGCTCATATCTAATTGTCAAAAGGAAAAGAAAAAGGCCCACCCCCCTCTTTCCCCCGCAGCACTGTTGTTCCTCATCTAATCATTCAGAAGCTGTTCTAAAACCAGGACAAAACAGAATTTTGTTTACGACCGCAGATCTGCAGCAGTACGCCTGCTTTGCTCTGCTGAGGGGCTGGGCAGAACCTCACAACTGCAGGTGATGATCCCTATTGACGTTTCTGCAGATGTTTTGTTACCAGCATAAGCAATAGGTGTAAGCACCCCAGTAAATAATAATAATATTGATGATTTATTTTTCTATTCCTTCTTTTACTTTCTCACTTTTCCAGCTATACCTTTTTTTCTATTTTTACTCTGTTTTCCTTTACCCCATCTCCGTTTTTTCCTATAACTCTTGTTCTCCTCCTGCTGAGTTGAAGAAATACTTGAACAGCTGCTTCTATTTCTCCTTCCTTCATCTCCCATAAATATATATAGAGAAAGAAGGAGACTGAGAGATGGAAGAACAGAAGACTGGAGGACAGAAGGGAAGAGGCAATGAGGGCATTTCCATTTCCCTTGTTGGCTACAAAGCAGCTGAATCATGAGCAGAAAGACAGGGAGCTCTTGGGGGAAAGGCTGGAGCATGAACTTCTGAGGCCTTGACCCTGAAAACAGATGGCAGAAGGTTAAAGATGCAGTTGGAGAAGCTGGTGGACTGCGTGTACATGAAGCCCTTATCGCAGATGGGAGCGATGTCTGGGTAGCTCAGGTAAATGACGAAGTAGTTACAGAAAAAGCACCGACCATGAGCTCCAGTCAGCAAGTCCCATTGTCTGCTTACAGAAAGGCCAGAAGAGGACCTGGCCTCACTGTTGAATGCCAGGAGAGCTGAGGCACCTGATTTTGGTTCTATCTGTTTCAAGCCCCACTTAGAATCATAGAATATCCCAAGTTGGAAGGGACCCATAAGGCCCATCGAGCCCAACCCCTGGCTCCACACGGGACCAGCCCAATCAGAGCAGATGACTGAGAGCATTGGCCAGACGCTGCTTGAACTCAGCCCAGTTCGGGGCAGTGACCACTGCCCTGGGAAGCCTGTTCCAGGGCCCCACCACCCTCTGGGTGAATAATCTTTTCCTAATATCTAACCTAAAACTCCCCCGACGCAGCTTGTTTCTACCTGGGCCAAGAACGGAGAGGATATATGGATGTAGCCCTTGCAAGGATGCAGAGCTATCATTTCAGTCTCTTGAGGCTGAAAATTGACTTCCAAAATCTTCCCAAGTCCCCACCTGGATGATGGCCCATTCTTCACCCAGTCCACTGTGACCCATAACTCAAAGACCGTGTTCTCTCCTCTGAAAGTGTACTATCCACCTCAGCAGAGGAGGCGCAGTGTGAAGGAGGTGCTACCACTTCAGCTGAGGATGCGGCAAAACGGACCCTTTACGCGTTACAAAACTGAGTGTTTGCCCATACCTGGGCCATGGCTGTTGTCTTCCTGAGTGCTACCAGACACTGTCACTGCCAGAAAGAATATTTCGTTCAGGGAATCTGGGAAGCAAATGAAAACCAAGGAGGATATGCCTACCACCTTGCAGTACAGCATCATGCAGCAACGTCAGAGCTAGCACTAATGAAATTTAAACTTCAGAGTTTAGGCAAGAACCTAAGGCAATCTTAAGACAACATCAAGAAAATGGAATCACCTGACTTGATAAATCCTCCACCTTGTCCTTTCGGACCACTCTGCTAAAGGAGCAAACAGTCAAAACATCGAACTGCCGTTACCACGGGGCAGAAGCACTCTGCCTTAGTCTGACTTACTTAAAGATGTTGCGGCCCCTGAATTGCTTGTTGTGCATTCTGATAGCAAAGCTTGTAGATCTGGAGATTTATGATTTAAAGTCCTTTTGCTTCTTCTCTGTTGTTGAGACTGTGACTCTCTGTGCCTGAGGAGGTGCTGGAGTTTATCTGCACTTTGAGCCCTTACCTCAGCTGGTAGTTCTGTCATGTTAAAAGTGCCATATTCTGCTTACTGCATTCTCAGAGTTTTATATGGCTTTTTCAATGGCCTTCTCTCTGCACACTCCCCCCAGCAGAATGAACACGGGGAGAGACACAAGGTGCATAATGTTCCCCTGTGGAGGAAAGAAACAAGAATAGTTCAATAGATCAACTATTTTCTAGTAACATCATTAAGTATATGGGAAACTTCCAGTACCAATGTATTATTTTTTTGCTATAGGTATTGCGACCTTGGCTGGATGTTTGCTGCAAGACTTTATGATCCCTACTGTAATATGCTCTTTCTCAGAGATCCCAGGTCTTTGAAGTGATTGCAGTCTTAACTCCCGTGAAGCCACAGAAAGCTGAAGTAGTTAGGCATCTCTCAAGAAAAAAACCCACTTACTAGTGAGTTTGTATCTCAGTATTTGCCTTGTCCCTTCTAACATTGCTTTAATATATAGTTGTTTAGGATATGCATCCATTTTTTTGATCCAGATTTGCCTAAACTTGTTGAGCTTCTAACTATTGACATCAAGACGTTAAAAACTAAGTCCAGACAAAGAACTAGAGGACCACGAGCAGCCTTGTAATGGTAAGACTGGAAGAGAAATGAATAATCAAGCAATCCTTCCAAATTATAATTGTTGTGTTTCAGTGTCTTTTGATTTTTTAACTGTATTTTCTTTCCCCTTTACAGCTCTGTGAGTACAGAGGCTGCAGAACTTTTGGTTCATATTGGTTTTAAGTTCACAGACGTGGATTCTCTTGCAGTGGCCCAGCCCAGCTGCCACTAAGCAGTAAAAATGCCAAATCACGCCAAAGCAAAGGATACCTGCTTCTTTTAATAAATCTGTAGCCACCACTTTTTATTTTCCATGTGATATTTTCGTCTTCTGTCCCACAGAGGATACATTACTCATATACATAAAATATGTGAGTCGTGACACTTCACGTAGTTAATTTTCACTATTTTCAGACTGCTTGACAGTAGCCTGTTCTCCTTCATTACACACCAGCCAGCGAGTGGATTAGTTTACTTTCCAGACACAAAACCTCATAATAATCCCCAAACAATTAATTATTGAGAGAAGACAAGTATGTTTTTAACCCAGCTTGTGATTTTTCTTCTTCACGCAACAAGGCATGATCCATGCAATTCCAGGCATGTGCTGCCAAGCATCCTGCAGGCTCGAAGTTCTTAGCGTGAAGTTACTGTGATCACACACAGGGATGCTGTACCTTTGTTCTGCGAGTATAGAAAGATCAGAAAGTGAGTTTCTGCTCAAAGGTGTTTCCTGAGAGGGCACAGAAACTGGGCCTGGGGGGTCTGAGCTGTCTCAGCAGCCCTTGCTTCCAAGTTGTAAATTTGGAGACGTATTCCCAGAGCACAAAGGGACAGAACAGGCACGCGCTGGCTCGAGCATGTGTCCTCGACACACAGAAAAAGGTTGGCGTTTCAGAAATGACTTAGAACTGGATGTAAGTCCTAAAAGTGTTTGGACCTCTGATTTTGAGTACAAAAAACTCAAGCAGTAAGTAATTCTGTCAACTCAGGCGCGTGTTTTATTTAGGCATCTATGTTATAAAAAGTCATCGGAAAACAAGATGAGCGACACTAAAAGGGGGGAAAAAAGCACAAATCTAAAATGTGCAAAAACAAAGCCAGAGAAAATGGAGGTCCCTGAGAACAGAACCCAACATGTTTGCTGCCAAGCCGTGTCCATTTTTTCTGTATTGTTTTTAAAAGAACTGTTCATCTGGTGATGCAGAGCCAAATCGCTCCATGGGTAACACGCAGCTCCCCAAATTCGTCGGAAATTAGCAAGCCTTAATAAAATTTATGCATGGCTTGCTATTGCAGTTCCACATCTAAAGGGAAAACAGATGTTCTCTTTAGTTATTCTCTTCATGTCCAAAGGAAAGCTGTTGGTTACAGGGTTTTTTTTTTAAAAAGCCTGGTGCTGAAAAGGTTACAAATGATGCAGTTTTTACAGTCCTACTCCAAGGCTCTCTGCTAACCTGAATTGCTGAGGTGACGCTTGCAGATGCCTGTCACCCACTTACCAGCCTCATATTTCTTAACACCTACACTTTAGGGTGAATAAATAGAAGAGAGTCCGCAGTATTTGCCTGAGACCATTAATGGGCTGGTGGCCCGGCTTCCAAGCCCTCTGGCTGAATTCATTGCGAAGTTTCTCAGCCCGGGTTAGTATCAAAGGGGAGGCAGGATGGATGCGCACCTGAAAAGCGTGCTATTAGAGATGGCACTAAATGGGTCTCTCAAGGCTTCAGCGTGAAGAAGAAAAATCTTGATTCTTCACCTCCTTCACCTGGCTCCCTTCGCTTAGCACGTGTTGTGCATTCTGCCCGCATAATTTTCCACTGCACGTTGCAGATGGGCAACCTTTTCGCTTTCCATCTTTACACAAATATTTTCAAGATGTGCAAAAACATTGGCACTTACAGTGAGTGTTTGCCATCTGAACGAGCTTGCCGCTGCAAACACGTATGCATGCAGCCACATATATCTGATATTCATTCTTTACTTTGCAGATGGGTATCAAACACAGAGGCTTTCAAAATGCGAATTCGTTGGGCTGCAATGTTTGTTTCTACAACATGTTTATTCATTGCTCCCTGAATGGGGGGATCCCCAGCCTTCTTTATTCCTCTGCAGCTACCAAGTGGAGTTTAATATAAGAGGAGGTCTCTGTCAACAAAACAAATGCCTCAAAAAACAGCAAGCACAATAAGTTGTAGCCATCAGCTTAATACCCTTTCAAAGTATTTATCCAAACAATCCTTTTTAGCCTGTGAATATTCATGGTCTTGAGGATAATACGAAAGGATAAACTCTCACGCGCACACCTAACGTGACTATGAGCTAATTTAGGAATTATTAGTCTCCAAAAAATGGAGAAGGAAGGGACTCTGTCATTTAAAGGAACGATTGCAAATGATGCAAAACCCAGGTGGCAGGAATGCAGAGAAGAGCTGGCAGGAACTAACCAGATGAGTGATCAGCATTTTATTCAGACAGTGTTTCAGCGTCCACCCAGAGGAGATTAAGTATCCTGTCCTCTCAATGCAGAGAAGGAGAAATAAATCAGGTTTTACCACAAGCGGGGTGGCAGGGAGTTAATTAGGAATGGAAAAAAATATATTTCAGTTTGCAAAGGAATAAAAAATGAGCAAATGAAGGAACTAAAATACACTGCAAACACGTTGGAACACACCTGGGAAACAGTGACGGAGAATCCTGCAGCCACAAGGGACTGCACACAACAGGTGATTCAGACAGCTCGGCTAAAAGCTGCAAGCTGGTAGCCAAATGCTGTTGCTCTGAGCTGTCATATGAAAGCAGACATTTCCCATACCCTGTCTCATGTCAGAGTCCTGCCAACAACAAAGCATATAAAAATGGCAAGGTTGCCTAAAGAAATAAAAGGACTTTAGCTTTTCTCTCAAAGTAGTTTTTAAAAACCACAACCCTCATTAAAGCCAACAGGAATTGCTCTCCATCTCTTGTAATTTGCCTCCCAGGATTTGTGCAAAACTAGAATATGACAGATTTTACTATTAAAACAAGCAAAACTACACAAGAAAATTAGTAGAAGCCACAAGAAGCAGAACGGTGGTGAAGCTGCCTCACTGCCCCATGTTCAGTGATTTCCATTAATGATTCGAGTAACAGTTAAATGAGTGTTAGATTCTGAAACACACAGCTATGGATCTGCTCTGTGTTTCTGGAGCACAGGTGCATGGATGCATTAAAGCAGAAGAAACTTTCAAAGGCAATGCTATTTTTTTTTTTTTTTCTTTCCCCGTTCCAAGCTGACGTTAAATGTGTCTGGGACACGTACCCCTCTGGTCCTAATGAAGATCAATTCCAAACTAAGAATGACAGGAAGGGTAAAGGCTTCTGTTTTCCATTCGGTTTAATCTGTGGGTATCAGTGGGTTTGGGGGCATGTTGCCTTGCAGGAGGCAAAGTGCCGACTGTCAGCTGATGGCTGATATATTACCTCGGTGGAAAATGGCACAGGTCCTGCTGCATGCCATTCCAGATCTGCTGATGTACCCTTTTTGCCAAGAATGCCATAGGTTGCAGATCACTGCTCAAGAGGAAAGGCTCCTCTGTGAATGAATGCGTGAATATGGCTTCTGGCTGAAGTATTTAATCAATGTTTAAGTGACTTTCTGCCACCAGTGAATATCAGCATTCCTTATTTTGGGGAAAAGCTGGGAGTCACATTTCAACAATATATTCAGAGAACATCAATATATTCAGATAGCATCCGTTGATGCAAGAGCACAGTCTGCGGTCAGTCACCTCCTGGTAATTTAGGAGAGTGCAGAAGAAGGAGTGCTAGCTTTTGACTGTCTCCATGTTTGTTATTTATACACCGTGTCATTTTGAGCTTGTTGTTTGCTTGTAGCTTTGGGCTGACAGTTCCCTGATTCCAAAGGCAATTCAGACCCTGACATAAAGCAAAAGAACAATGCACCGCTCCTGTAAAACAACAGTGCTCCCCCCTGCTGCTGTCAGAATGCAGGGATTAGATGCAGAATAATGCAGTCCCTGATCAAACCTGCAGCTGTAATTCAACCTCTGGACAGTGCTGATGCCATAAATTTGTGAAGAAAGTGCAGCTCAAGCGATTTGTGAACAAGAGCTGGTGAGTCCAACTGAATTACAGTTGTGGGAGCAGCCGGGATCCCCCTGCACCGAATCATTACTAATGAGAGCCAGAGAATGATTACTTACAATTTCAATGAAATTGAATTTTAATTTATAACCTTGGCTGGAGAGAAGAAGGAAGAAACATACAATGAATATTTGTAGATGACAGGGCAAAAGTACAACCAGAAACCTGAAATAAATGGAAGGAGAAAGCATTCTCCTGGAAGAGACAAGATAACATTTTATCTTCAAAAATATATTCATATTTTAGCAAACGGTTGTGATACAGTGAGCACTGAAGAAAGCTGCTCGGTATCACAGTTCTAATGATGAAAGAGCTGAGAACAAAAATGCCCAAATGTGTTTTCTCCAATTTATGATACTCAGAAGAAGGGGAACTGTTTAGCTGATTCTCAAGCCATCACAGCCCATTGTTTTGGCATGAAATCAGGAGAATGGTAACTAGAAGCATCACTGCCATACTATAATCAAATAATCACATGGAACCCTTTCTGAGCACCGAGTGGCTATTCGCTATTGGAAGGAAAAGCATAATTATGGCTACATACTGGTTTAAATAGAATAATGTTTTTTGCTGTTTCTTGTGTTGAGGTATGACTCTGCTATTTTAATATCCTTTTTAATATTGCACAGTTTCTACTGGGACTACAGTAAGGCATAGGGAGGTTAAGAAAAGTGGTTTATGAAGTTCATCTCAGATGTGGAAATGTGAGGAGAGAGATAAAAATTAGAGAACTTGAGTAAGGACGCAAAATGCATGAGTAGGGGAGCACTTGTGGCTCACAACATAGGTCACGCAAGTTTTGCAACTCATAAGAATCTGCAATTCAGGGCTGATTAGAAAGGTGTGGGATGTATAGTGGAAGGTCTGAGACTTGGGGCTTGCAGCAAGGGTCACACAAATCAGGCAGGGTACTGGAGAAGTGCTGAAAAATGCTCAGGCTTTTGACTTTACATTTATTTTACAGAAGGTAAATCAATATCTCTTCACCCCAGTGCACTTGTATCATATGGCTTTCAGTTACAGGGTGACCAGGGCTTGAACATGTCTCTTCTGAACTGAAAACAGCTTAATCCAAAGAGAATTTTTTCTACAAAATGTCTAAAGCTCTGTATTACCTCATGGCACAGGGCGATGGGACCCAACCCGGTATTGTATTGTACAACTCTGGAATCAGTGGACAGAAACTACCACTATTCAAACAGCAAACACATAAACTGAGTGGGAATTCAGTGCTATTTGAATATATTAAACTATTTTGTTAAAACAAAGAGTATATAAAGATGAGATTTGTTATCCAACAGAGAATTTTCAAAGAGACTGGGTAGTTGTACTGGGGGAAGTGTTATAAAAATAGGTGGCTAATGGCGAAAGGTCATTCTCTTCTTCTATGCGTCACAAAATTATTTCACGGAAAAGTGTATCGTCACGCACACCCATTTACTCAAACTCACATGGCCAGATTTTGGAAACCGAGCTGTATCACATCACCACTGGAGGGAGACATCATTCCTTTAAAAAGCTGAAAAACTTCTGCTGCCATAAATGCACTTCAGTAAGAAAGGGTGAAAAAATAATCTTGAGAAATACAGCAGCTGAATTTGATCCAGGCTGGACACAGTAAATCACAGGTTCTAATAACAATAATCATACAGCATGAATGAAACAGTGCCAGATTAACAAAGATACTTTATGCGTCCACTCTGATCAATACTGCTCAAGTGAACCTTATCCAAGCGTCTGAGTTTAGTCCAGGTTAAATCCACCACCAGTATCTGTGTATTCTCATCCCTTCTTCCTCACCCCCTCCCATCACTCACAAGCTGTGCCTGCAGAAACCCATTTGTGGTGTTAAAGTCTCAGGCTGATATTCCCTAACCCTTTATCTGACTGTGGCCTTAAGTGACCAAAAAATGTTCCTGTAGGTAGTATTATTTTAGTTTTTACTTAACCCCTAGTGGCCTAGTGTCCTATTTTACAATCATTCAATTACCCCTACTGCTGCTGAAAAAAAACAGTGAGAAAATAATTATTTGGTGCAGCTTGAAGGTCATCAGCTGCAGGAGGACAGGGAACCATCAGACAAGCTCAAAGTCTTACTACTCACACAGTCGGACAACTGACAAGTGTATGTATGTATTTCAGAGAGGGGGCCAGGGCACCCCAGCTCAGCACCTTCTGCTCTAAAACCCCCAAATCTTCTGCTAGTGGAACAAAAGCAGTTCTGCTAGTTAAAAAAAAAAAAGAGTAATTGTACCTGATGTCACGTGGCACGTTCCCAAAGAGGAGGATGCTGCACATGTCTGTAAAGGCTTTCTGTCGTGTGGTGCACATACGCACACAGATGTGTGTTTGCACATGCACACACATTCATGCCTTCTGCCTAAAGTTACCAAACAGTATCTCAGCAAGACAAAACATGTGATAAGAAAGAAATTCCTCTGTGAGGGACGCTCACATTTCCAGTAACAGTGAAAAGCCCACGGAAACTTTCAGCTCAGCTGACTATTAGTGGTTTCTGTTTCAAACTTATGAACAACCCATGTTACCACCTGCTAGCTGCCTCCTCACTCCTGAATTAGGCTAATTATAAAATTAATGCAGAAAACAAAGATTTAAAAAACCAAAATACATTCTCATCACCTCCCCACACAACTGCATCTCACACCCACAGTTGCAGCCAACTATGGGTTTCCTGTTGTACTCACTGAATGGGGCAATTTCAGAATAAATATAGTTCAAACACTTACAAATCTCTAGAGTGAAATCCTAGCTGTGCTGGAAATAGGAGCTTCACCACAGATTTTGATAGTTTTTTTCAGGCAGTTTTTAAGTTGTTTTTGGTTCTCAGTGAGGCTTGTTTATGGAAAGGAGACAATTAATGCAATCTTACAGCATGTGCCATCCTTTGCCTTTTTGTTGACCCACACGTCAACTTTCATAACCACCAGTTACCTCCCGACAGCAATCATCTGGTCTTCCCTGACATGTTGGATGTGCTGGCTGAAGTTTGCAAGATCCAGGTTGTGAACAGTGATCTAAGGCATTAGAAAAGAGCTAGGAAGAGGCAGGAAAAAAACATGTATCATCATCACCATCTTCTCCATTGATTTTACTGCAAGATAAAATCTCATCCTGAAACCACCAGATCGTCCTCACCTAGGCGTATGTGTATGCCTATTCTGCATTCTCTTCCATTATACCTCCCAGCTGCTTTAGCTCTGGCAATTGTTCTGGTCAGTGCTGAGAACTCGTAAGATGTCATCTTGGAGATGTAATTTTCAGATGTGCTCAGTATCCATGATTCTCATGGATTTCCCTAGGACTCCACCTGCAGGACTTCACACACTGGTGGAGTCTAATTATCACAGAATCTCATACGCTGTTTTACAGCAGAGAAGGTCGTGGCTTAGTTGCTGGAAGAACCTACTGTTCTGACTACCATAATAGTAAGAGCTAAAAAGACGAGACATTCAAATGCGTTCCCCTACTACACAGGGCAGTTCAATCTTCCCGAGGCATACAAAGTAAATAGTAGTAATAAAATGTGATAGGAAAATCAATTGGAACAAATGAAGCACTGTCTGTGCTGTATTCCAGCTTCTCTGTTCCATTGTTACCGCTTTGATTAATAAACAGCAATCTGATAATGAGCAAATCAGCTCAGCACTGGGATATGAAGTAAATGCTGCAGATGTGCTACAATGACAAAGCTAAATCTCACCAGCGTAAGGTTGTCTTTGGGAGACTGCTTATTTCGGGAGGCTGGTCAGAGAAAGACCGTTACTACAGCAGGGTAGGCAGCGCTTGCAGGGCAGAGCTGTTTGGGAGAGAAGCTGCTGTAAGCTACTGGATTTGATGTTATATTTATAAATGTGCACTTACAACCAGGCATCAATTTTTCACATTCATTTAATAGAAGTTTACCCCACTGGCTTTCTCTTGGGTGTAAAAATGAAGGCAACAACCAAAAATTGGCTCTTAAACCAGTATTTTAACAATACAGTAATGCTACTATAAAGACCTCCAACTAGGTCAGAGTCGATATCCAGCTTAGTTCCTTCTGGTGTGTATTTAGGCAGAACTGAAAGGTAATGGAATTCTGTCCATTTATGCCAGGAATAAATCTCTCAGTTTAATTACGAGTTATTCTTTATTTCTTACCATGTTTATTTCTTTCCTGAACATTCTGGATGTCCCCATGACCACGGCTAGAAACTGCCTTGTGTAGCCCTTCCTGAGCACTGTCCTCACGTGCCCCAGTGCCTTTGTAAGCACTGTTAGGAGTTGCTCTCTGAATACTAACTTGTGAGTAGGGGATTGAACTTCAAGTTTCAGTGCCTGCTTCTGTTTCCTTGCTGTTTTGCTAATGCCGTGGTAGATGCAATCAGTGCAGGCTGTGCCAGAGATCCTTGTTAGTTCCCTGCTTCTTCTGTGAGCAAGAATTACCAGATTCACTGACATTTTGGACGGAGACACAAGGAGAGGTGTACATAATTGATGTGAGACCACTAGTTGCAGTGAATTTAAATCAGAAAAAGGAAGCTGTTCTCCAAAGACTGGATATACCCAACACTTGTCATCACGAAATGGTTCCAAGATCTGGCTGCTGACCACAAGAAGTCTTCTCTACCAAGCTGTGAAAAAGTAGTTCACGGGACAGAGAATAAAGGGAAAAACAGTTGCATCTTAGTTCTCAGCTGGAATTTTTCCAGATTGACAAGGTGGCAGAATGGCTACTTTGCCAATGCCCTGAAAGGTCAGGATGGCCACAGTATCTGAGGGAGGGACAGGTGGAGTGGTAGCTCCTACTGTTAGGACTGCTTTGTAGGAGTTAATTCATGTATCCTCTGAAAACAGCAAGTGAAGCAAGCGGCACTCTCGGGCTCTTCCACACTCCACCCCAGCTCCACTACTTTACACTACTTTGCATTTTCCCTGAAAATGGGCCAGTCCTGGCCCAGGTCCCCGTTCTTCATCCCTGGGCTGGTAACTCCATTCTGCACACACTTCGGGTGAGCCTGGAGCTGAGCTAGCTCATGTATCCTTCAACAACCTCTAACCTGCAGGCTGCTGTTACCACGCTGACGGGATTGTGTGTGCAGCTGCTTCACTGTCTGGCAGTCTGGTCTTGTTATTTGCCCAGGCATGATGGGGATCCTATGAAAGAGCCACCTCTCCATCTTTGTCTTTCTGTATCTGCAGTTTGGAAGAAAATCAATATTGCTGTTTGTTGCTAAATTGTCAGACAGCTTTTGATGCTAATATCTGATGAAGCAGACATGCTGTTGTAGATATTTACTCTCAAACAGGTTCTCTATCACCCACCATCTGCTTTTAAAGGGTCTTTTTTTTCCCTTTTTTTCCAGTGACTAATGGTGCATTTAACCCCGGAGAGCCTCTGATCTGAACATCAGAAAGTTTCTGCAGCAGAGAAACAGAAAAAAGGAGGTGGGGGAGGAGGGTGGATGAGCTTCCTGTTGTTCTAACTTGGCTTACTGGTAGGGCTCTCAAATCAAACTAGAAATCTCACCACCTAAGGCAGCCACCACTCAAACCCTTGATACAGCTGCCAGACTTGCATTATACTCTCACTCAGAGTCTTGAGGCTGGAGCGGCGTAGACTGAGGGGAGCCAGCACTGCTCAGGGATCGAGGAGCCAGACCCTGGTACTGCCATGTGTGGACAAGCCAAAACAGCTCTGTCCACTTGCTCTATCTCTACAAACATGTTAACAACACCTTCTTCATAAAGAGGCAGTAGTGCTACAGAATAAAGCTGCGAGGAGGGGAGGCCTTCTGTTTGGTTTTGCAGGCTCAGAGATCCAAAATCCCTCCAGGATTTGATCTCCAAAGTCAAAAGGCGCTTTGCATTAATCCATGGGAGAGCCTCCTTTTCTCCTACACCAAGTCTGGTAAAGCACAAGATTTTTATGGAATTACAGTTTCAATTTACACATTTTTCCTTATTCTTTTAGTGCGCTAGATCACTGCATAGAGTAGCGTTCTGATGAAGGATCTCAGGGCTACAAACCCTGCATGAGCTCACGCATTACATGGGGTGGAGAGCAAGCAAGAACTCTGGAAACTGAGCAAGCAGGAAAAATGGGAGAACAAAATAACTTATAAGAAAGGAATCACAATCTCTTGGGTGAAATCTTGTGTACCTTTTGATAATATACAGCACCAAATAGTGTTACCCAGTTCTCAGAACTGAACGAGAGCAAGGGAGGTAGTAACAAAGGGGAACACATTTGATGGGCTTCACACTATAAGCTGATTAATGCTGAATGGCTTGGAGTACTCAATTCAAATAATTGCAAAACCCTAAAATGTTGCTCTCCCAGACGTTCCAAAACCCTAACTGTGTCTTGCTTTTTCAGTCCCCAGGGGAGAGCATAATAACCGCTGCTTAAACACCTCAGCCTTGTGTGCCCATGCAGTGTGGTAATGCACGTGACAGCTCCAGGGTTCACACAGTCTGAGCCCCTCAGAGCTGAATTAAGTCTACCTGAATAGCGTCTCTCTGAGCTCATCCTTGCTACAGAGTTTTCGTACCCTAGGCCATGAAAATAGCTTGGCATAAAAGAATACAGAACCCTCTAACAGGTTTACAGGCACTTTTCCAGCTTTGGCAACTATCTCCACTTAAAGTTCATAGGCAAAAGTCTGCTTTGTGTGTGTTCCTACTCCCTTGCAAATTGTGCTGCCAGAGCTGTCTGTGCTGCAGACAGACCGATTGACAGCTTAGCCTCCAGCCAGAATCCTGATTCAAAGGAATATCAAATTCTGTGTAATAAAGTTTGCATGAAATTTTTACCTGCAACAATTCCCCAATGTGCTGAACTGCATGTTACTGACTTAGATAATACATCATTTTAGCAGCAGAGTTAAACAAAATGCAAAGCCAGAATCAGTTTGATTTCTTTCTCGTGATCATAGACATTATACCACAGCTGATAGCTATAAGCCATTACTTCCATTATTTTGTAGTATATAAACATCAAATAAAAAGATTTCTTCAATAAGCGTCTCAATCAAATCAAATGTTTAAATGTAGACTTCTAGAAATATCTTAACTGTAAAAATAAAAAAAAATTAAAAATGTTTTTAAGGTAAAAGATTGAAAGTGGGTGAAATATTGAAAAGGACTGTTTCAGTATTATTGAAATCCTTTACATTTTTAAAAAATGAAATGTTAGAATGGAAACATTCCGTAGACAATTGATCTGGATGAAAACACATTTTCTAACAGAACAATATTCCATTGAAAATTTTTCCAATTGCATTTTCTAGTGGCCAATTTTTCAATGACATCTTCCAAAGACCAACCTACATCTGAAAATTTTTCAACAAGCTCTTGTGAGCTCTTAAAGGAAAGAAGAAGTAGTTTTCCAATACTAGATTCTGAAAGGTGGTTATTGTCCTATGCTTTACACCTTTCTACAGAAAAAGTAGCATACCAAATATAGGGCAATTGATGGGGTTTCTGTTAAATTCTGTTTTAATGTACTGAGAAAACGTTCCCAGACTTCAATTAAAAACCTTGAGTGAGTTATCTTCAAATGGATTGATGTAAATGTCGCTTACCTCAGAGAACCACAGTGATGCAAACATTGCTTCCCTCCACTGGGTCCAGACCTGCCTCTGTCAGGCAGCTTCCTCTGAACTCTGGTGTCCACACATGGTATCCCGTTCAAACTGGGGCCAGCAGCTTGAATTTTCCTCTTCATCACACTGAGTTAGAGCATTTATCTGAATTTCAGTGGTACCTGCAAGTCCAGTTATTGATCTTATACCAAGTGCTGTCTAACAACACAAAAGCACCCCAAGAATACCGCAACATAAAACTTGTCACAGCTTTATGCTTTGATGAGAACAGGCTGAGAGTCTGCTTTGATTCAGTCGTGATGCTGTTTGCAACAAACATTTACAATATTTCCAATTCCCATTTTGTTTTCTGAGTCATTGCTTCCAGTTTTTCAACCATACAACCCCTGCGGAAGCTGGCTGTGCCTGGGTGGGCATCTGTGTGTGCTGAGGAGCCCAGGTCTGCGGGTATTACACGCGTAGGTGAGGAGGGAAGTGGTTGGTAGCTTAAAGCAACACTTCACAAGTGAGACTCAGCAGAATGAAAAATACTGCAACGATCTACAGCCCAAGTTCCAAGTCTGCACTTCAAATCTGCCAGTTCAGGACTTGGAAGCCTTACCGATTCCAGCACTCTGACATTTAGGGAAATTCATGGTCTCTTTTCAAGCCTGTAGATTTGAATATATTTTGAAAGATGCAGAGGTTAATTTCTTCCAGTTTAGATGGACAGCATTTGGATCTAGCTCAGAGGCACCTCCTGGGCTAGTGTAACCGATAATGGCCACTTTGCTCCGTGCAGTTCTGGGAATGTGCTCCAGCTATCGATTTACTCTTTGAGTTCACATCCAGAACTCAAGGGGGAATACAGTTTTCAGTCCCCCTCCACCAAGTGAAAGAGACATGAGGATTATGCAGGCTGCAGCACACAGCCCTGCCCATGAACTTCACTTAACAGAGTCTGGTTGCTTTGCAACACATGAGTAGACAACCACAATGCCTTACAGGGTCTGCAGAGCTGGGAATTTACAGGAGATGCACTCAGATACCAAGAAGAAAAGTCTGCTCCTTATGTTCACTCCTCTCTTGTTTCACAGAAATAATTAGATCTCTTCTTGTTCTCTGCCTCAATCTCTTGTTCCACCTTTCTCATAAGGTGGTTTAGCTGTCCTAAATTACAGATCAAAAAGCTAAATGCTACAGGCCAGGCTAATTCTGTAGTTTCTTTCTATACTCCATGAAAAAACCCCAGACAGTTCAGAGGGCAATTTGTCTCATCCTGAGATAGCCATCTACAGTAAGTTAGACAAATAGCTCTTTGGAGGTAAATCTCCATTCATTGTAAAAGGAACCTCCCTGAGACTCTGGCATATACCTTTCCTGCATCTAAAGTTAAGTGAGATAAATCACATTCACAGATGTTGTCTGTGTAAAGAGGGCTTAGAAATAAAGCTGTGGTGAGAGAAGATCACTGCAGAAACAGCCATGGCAGTTTGAGATACTTCATCCCCTCCGCCCCACCAGCCGTCTGTTCTAGCCATTCCACCAGATGTTCCTGATCCCCACGGCCCAGCCACCGGGACACAGACATCCTACGAGTTCTGCCTGGTGAGCAGTCAGCTGGTTGCTCCTGAAGGGATCTGACGCTGACCTGGCTGAACATTTTGCTGAAGCAGCTGAGAAATGTTCTTACAGTCTCTCCCATTGCTCAGCTGTGGACTCAAAACTATCACAAGAGGGACAGTAACAAACCAGAGGCAGCTGTTACACAAGGTTGTGTTATCAGGACATTAGAAATGCATGCAAAATGCTCCTGAAAGACTTAGCTTTTCCAACGGATACTTTCTTATTTCTGGTTGAGCTGCAGAGAATCTCTGAAGAATCATTCAGTTTGTTCTATATATACCCAACTGGTTGTTTTTCTTTGCCCTGGAGGGAGTTGCAAATCGTGTATGCAGCCTGTACTTTGTAAAGAGATGGCAAAATAGCAGCATCCCCCTGCTTGCACAGTCCAAACAGAGGGCTTTGGGCAGGTAAAGAGCTGCTCTCTGAGAATCACTAGCTGTGAACACTCTTTCAAACATTAATAATTTGAGAAACACAGCAGCAGAAATTTACATGTAAAGTGACATAAATGAACTTCTAGAAGATACCATTAGTTAAAAAATGATGTGCATAAAAGAGCAGGAAAGCACAACTGCACAAGCCATCAAGAACTGACCCGATCTACCTGAGAGACACCCACCACATCAGCATCTCATTGCAAAGACAACCTAGCAAGTGATCTAGAGAGCGCAACCAGGCCAGATGTTTTGCTTGGATTGCCTTTGTCTTTTCATTGCCAGCTGCTGCATGCCAGCCTGAAGCACCAAGATGGGGCTTGGGATGAACACAGAAGAAAAGGTAAATTTGTTAAATGCATCTTAAAAGGGAGGGATATGGCAAGGAATGAAGGACCTGAGGATAATGGCATGTACAACCCTTCATCTGTAGGTCAATTTTTATTGCAGTTCAGATCAGCAGTTGTGCAAGTCACTATTATCTGGTCAGTTTTATTGAATCAATTTGGCAGTCTCAATACA
This sequence comes from Psophia crepitans, assembly GCA_013399095.1. Classification (NCBI taxonomy): domain Eukaryota; kingdom Metazoa; phylum Chordata; class Aves; order Gruiformes; family Psophiidae; genus Psophia; species Psophia crepitans. The sequence goes on along the minus strand of VWZZ01000866.1, from coordinate 827,584 downwards.
GTGTCTAATGTATAGAGGAAAAATTTTAAAAGACTGAAGAGATTTAGGAGCCTAAGTCCCACTCGTTATCAGTGGAACCGAAACTCTCTGAGGAGTTAAGTGCTTTTGAAAACAAGATGTGGTCTTCTAAGTCATGTACACGCTTTTGAAAATGTTATCCTACTTGGCCACAGCACAGTGTGATGCTTGCTGGTCTCCTGGCTGTCAATCATGGCAGAGAGGTCAAGGACTGAGTGGCTTGCAGTGATTACTGGCTTATGAAATTTTCCTTTTCTTCTTCTCAGAACAGTCCCTCCTGTTGAGAGCAGGCATGTTGGCAGGCGATGATGTTGTAGAGAAATACAGATTTCAGTGGAGAAACAGAGAAACCTGTTGTCTGGAGAAGGCACCATGGTATTTTCCACAAGTGAAAAATGTTAAAAATCGAGAGATGTACAAATGAACACAATGCAGGGGCAGCGATGAACTAAATGAAACATTGGCAGATCTGGAAAGATCCGATGTGCCACTGGGACAGGAGAGTCTATTTTCCTGTATGTGCCAGGACTACAAAGGAAACCTGCAAAACTGTTAAATAAAAATGGGGTTTAAAAAGGAAGAGAAAATTGTCATTTCAATTAATGCTAGGAATAATAGCTATTTTCTTCTCTTCTGATTAAAAGGGTTATGGAAAAACAGGGCTACAGAGCTGCCACGGCCATCAGCGGTAGTGTTGCTGTTGCTACCAACCAGCTTTCAGATTTCCTGATTGAGTATGTTCAGAATCTCACGTCGCGGTGTGTGTGGGGCACATCTCAGTTCCACATCCTTTAGCCCATTCCTCATGCTTTATGCGTCTTAGATTCCACTAATCTTGTCTCATCAGGAGTTTTCAATGAATCAAATGTGATCCGTATTTTTAATAAAATAAATTACCCCAAGCACCCTCTCAAGATCTTTGTCCTCCTCACATGGTACGCAGTCGCTGTCCCTTAAGAGATGCCGGGGGCTGTGGTCTGACCTACATCCCAGATCCCCAGCACCTGAGACATTGGCTGTTGATCACAGCTCCAGTTCCATTCCATACATGCATTCTGCCAGCAGGAAGTCCCCAGCCAGCAAGGGTGAAACAGGAGTGAGCACTGGGCACCTAACAGAGAATTCTGTGAGCCCCTACTCCACCTGGGTATGTCCTTTTGTCACCAAAGTGCTCCACTTTACTTATTGTTTTTTATAGCTGATCTTCATCTATCCAGATGGTTTTACGCTGCTCGTCTCCGATCCTGTCTTTTATTGTTCGGATAAGATCTTCAATACTGCTCCATGCATCTGCCTCCACAGAGGCATAAAGACATGGCAGTGCTTCCAGTTCTTTCTCCTTCAGGCGGCACATACGTAAAAACTCATCTTCAGTCTCTGGCTTTGGCAACAGTTTCCTGTATCAAATGAGCGGACCAAAAATAAATGTCTTACATTTTAAGTTAATCCTGTAGTCCCAACTGCCCCATCAAGAATTTATTTTCTACTGACTATATACAAGCAATAAAAGCAGTGGAGAATACAGCTACTTCAGGTCTATCCTCCCACTACATCCGTGCTGCCCCCAAGGAAAAATATTCGCCATGGGGAAACAATTTAAGAGCGTTGAATGGAGGGAGAGTGCGTTTACGACCTTTCCTCTTCCAGCTAGCGTTACCTTAAGAAATGCTGCGGGAGTGCTGAGCATGGAGAAAACCGCATATTCTTCAGTCTCATCCTCTCACAACGCTCTATGCTACCAGTGGCAGTGAAAGAGGGCTAGATGTGGGGAATTCCTACCTTCCCGGTTGCAAGATTTCAGGGAGGGGTCGTGGGAGGAAATAGTGCGCACAGCAGCACCAGATGAAGAGAGAAGAGTTCGTTATTTCTCTCAGTGAGAGCATTATTGGACTCGAGAATTATTCACTGAATAAGACAGAATATCAAATATGCAAAAGGTTTGATACGTTACCTGAACCTCTTGATGTTTTTCTCTGAGACTCTGATAAAGAGAACAATAGGATATATCTTGGCTTTGATTAAATCCTTTGTGCAGCTTATTCCAGCTTCCAGGAGACAATGCTTGTTCTAAAAACAAAGTCATAACAGTGTCACAAAGGGACATTCACTGCTGTGGAATCTTGAGATAAAGGTATCCATACCTTATGGGGTCAGCTGAAAAGCTTTCCATTTACCATTGTACTGATTTAAAACCTTTTAATCAAATATACATTTAAAGTCCAAACTCCTCCTACTGGTTTAAAACTAGTCAGTCAAATAACATCTGAGCTTAATAGCTTTCTGAAAAGGCTTAAAATAGAAATGAATTGATCTGAAGATGAAGAGCACGATGAAATACCAGTTTTACATATATATACAAACACACACCCTTGCTCTTTTTCAGAGAGAACATCGACTGCAACCACTTGTGAGAGAAAAAAACCAACACTTTAATTCTCCTCTTTTCCATGCTGTGCATCAAATCTACTCCACTTGATATGAGATCTCAGTCTTTGACATTGTTATCTTTGTACTGTACACCCCCGTGCCCGTGTTTCAGGCTATCCTTTCTTTTGTCTAGGCCCTTGTATCTCTTACTCTCGTGCACATTCATATATACTTGTGATATGAAAAGAAACTGAATAAGGGATGGAGCATAGAAAATGAAAGGATATTTTGCTGCATCAATGTAGGTCATCACAGGGAATGAGTGAGAATATAAAAGGATACAGCTGAGGATGAAAAAGAAAAGGAAAAGCATGAGCACAAATAAAAGCCATTTGGGAGAATAAATATAAATCTGAGATTGAAGGTGGGCAAGAGAGAGAACGTGCAACTGTAAATCAGCCAGGCTCTTATTCAAGAAGAAACACGCGCTGCAGACAGATCCACAGACAGCCTGCTGAGGGGGTGCAGGGTTCGCTACGCACCTTGGCAGTGACGGCCTCAATATTGGCAGGTACAATACATTCATATGTGTTCAGGTTTTTTTCTCTGCTGAAGATGATAGTCTCCGTTCTTTGCTTCCTTAAGAACTCTTCCTTCGTTACAATATCTGGAAAGAGATGTGGAGGAGGACAAAATCAAGATTACAACAGAACACCTAGAAAACGATCCAACGGTACTTCACACAGGGTGTAAGGATGGTTCAGGGAAAGACAGGGAGCAATGGATTGTCTCAACAGCTGCCTCGTTTCTTCCATTGAATTCAATTAAAGCCTAATCTGATCACAGCTGAGCATCTCAGCTATATCCTGCACCAACGAGTCCTTGGGCAATTACTGCAACACTATGAAGGCATTAAATTAAAACAGTAAATACAATTCCAGTACCTAATGTTATATAGCAACGTTTCAGTGCTGGAGGACGCTGAGAAGTGCTAAAAAGAAGGTCTCTTCAGTATAGGCTCCTAAAACAAGGATTTAGTGTTCCAACATTTGTGTTTAAACTTTCAAAAAATTTGGCTTAGGTTGCAATGTGTGATACTGGCCCCCTTGTGAATTGCAGCTCTACATCAAAGCTTTCGGTTTATGTTGCAAGACAGGGGATATTTATTATAATACTTAACTTTTCAGTTTCTCTGTCTGGATATCTGTAAGACTGCATACTATGCGGTGGGTATTCAATATTAGTGTAAAAATGAAACGTCAGCGGTGTTTAATGCTGTGTTGTATACAATCCTGCCCTACAGCAATCACGGTACTGCATATTGCTTTAATAGTAAATACTTAGCATGGAAGAAAATCAGTTCTTTCGGGTAGATCAAATGCACAATCTTCACAGCCTTGGACGAGATAGAAACCTAAAGTCGCTCTAGGGAAGATATTCCTTATAATGGCAAATACTAGAAACAAATTAATCAAAATTTCACATTGCCTAGATATGCAGTATGCAAACAGTATGCAAGCAGAAAGAGCACTCGCAGCATTTCAGTCTCTGAGGGGCAGCCTAGCAACCACACAGCATACACATGGATAATATTCAGAGGCACAGAATCTCATAACCATGTGCACTGGCTGGCTCAAAAACATTCAAATATCTCTGTTATTCTCAAAAAGCAGGATTTAGAGCTACACATAACTCTGATGTGACTTGAAGTATCTCAAAGTAACTATCACACGCGCATGCCCCTACGTGTGCACGCATATATATGTGCATATTTCCAACTCCGAGGGTTAACAGTCATGGCCCTCTTTTATCCCATTACCTGGTTTGCATATGTTGAATTCCAGGGCACCTCCAGAGTTGAGAAGCTTCTGTACCAAGGTCTTGGCAAGCATAGTTGGAGTGAAAAGCACGGGGCGCCGGCGCTCACAGTGGATTGGTCTCACCAGGCTATAAGGGATCAGACTGAGCCTCTTACCGATTTCACTTTCAGAATCCAAATCTGAGTAAAGAACAAGACATTTATCCTCTGGTTTCCTCTCCATCGGTATTGGGAGAAAAAGAAGGAGAAACACATGAACCAGAAATGACACGGTTAGTCACACTGGTCCTCCCTTCTCTTTTGTCAGGGTTGTCTTTACTATATATCCAGTAGTATGATGTCCAACCTAATACTAAATAATTCAAGTGCCTTTTGCTTTCAAGAGATTATTTCATAGTTTAACAGGACACTTGCTTGGACAGCCTTTCTGCTTATTAGCTTGACTTACTACGAGTTAAATATTTTTGGACAAAGAGCAAGAAAGCACCCAGGAACAACTGACAACCAAACTGGAAGTTTCAGTGTCCTGAACTTGCTCATGAAGGCCTAGTGCCCCAAGCACTTTTAGCAAAATCAGTTTTGGTCACAAATGCTGTTGAATTAATGCATCAGTTGGACCACAGATGCTAGTAATAGGAAAGACCTATGACATTTGTCACAGCCATGCTGTTATGTACACCTTAACATAGATCCTTACCAGTGCCATGGGTGTGAAAGCCATTACTATTTTATATCCATACCTTCCAATTTATCAGGCAACAGCTTCTTTGCTTCAGATGAGGACCATGCCAGACCAGAGGGCCAGCCAGTGACGATACGGACTCGTTCATTACTATTCATACGCTTATATTTGTTTTCAGACCTACTGACAAACTGAAAAGATGAACAAAGAGTTTTGACCCTCATTTCTTACATTCTTTATTCTCCCATGCATTCATCAGCCCACACGTGTTATCTACAAGATCTGAATTACCTGTGTCTATCAAAGTCAAGACTCCATGGATCTGCTGACTGAATTCTAAGGCTCTTTAAATATCATAGATCTGATTCAGAGCCTTTGTTAATCCCCTTTGGGATTTCTTATTTTGTTCTCTGCTCTTAGCAGCATGTTCTTTTTCTTCGCAGAGCTCCCTGCTATCTGGTGATGTACAAGCACTGATGTGTCCGCAGCAGAGTAACATACCCACTCAGGGTATATGCACAAATGTATCACAGGTTGTACCCAACTCTGCCTCTTCTTTGCAGAGACGTAAAACCTCCCAAATGGCACATTTTTACACCAAGAAATAGGCTTCATGCTTTCATTCCCCATCCACCCAACTATTCCTCTATCCAAATATTAATTCCTCCTCCTGTACATTTGCTAACCCTCACAACCATCTTCCTTCTCAAGACGTTTCTGTCCTTCACCCACACAAGTCTCTGTCACGCTCACAGTCACTGACCTACAATTAAATTCACAGAGACTTGGGGATCTGGTCTAGCCCAATGGATTTGTCCTTATGCTTCAAGCAAAACACATTTCAGCTTCTGATGGCAGACGTGTTTGATTCATCAAGTTACATAAGTAACGGAAGGCATGCACTTAAAAATAACCCCCCCAACACATCACAAGTGCAGTTAGAAAACATGACCCATTCATTTTTTCATATGTTAATTCTCTTTTTGATAGGAATAAATCCTGATACAACCTCTATGCCTGAGGTGGGGTTTCTGGGGAGATTAGGACAGCCTGAGAATACCTGCTCTTTAGATTCACTATTTCAGACACTGCATTGAGGATTTGAAATGTATTACCTGTAATATCTGGCCCAAAAGAAAACTTGCTCTGGATAGGCGAGGGCTGGCTTTTGGGTCATTCTGTGGGGCGGGCTCCTCTGGCTGCAACGTATTCTAGCAAAAAGTAACACAGGAATTTATCTTTACCTCCCTCCCTCTTTTTTTTGGGTTTTTTGTTTTGTTTTGTTTTGTCTAAATCACAGTGTTTCAGAAACAGAACAAGCAAAAGCAGATATTTCATATTTCCAATAGAAAGGATAATGGCTGATTCACATCAGTCCCAAATAGAATGCTCTAAGCAAACTGCAGACGTAGCATGGCCTACGCCGAGAACCACCGCCTCTGTTACTGCTCTTCCACACTCCTTTCTTCACAGGAGACTGCTCTCCACAGCTCATGAGAGAGGTGATTTCTGCACTAAGAAGCAGCATGCAAAGCTTTTGCTTTCACTAGCACCTCTGCCAGTGATCTCCCTTCCTTTGATCAGTGGAGACTGGAGCACAGAAGGAATGCATGACACTTAAACCTTGACTGAAATAAAATACGAGCGCTGGCTACAGTGTCTCTGCAAATATTAGAAGCATATATGTCTCCCAAGCTCTAAAAATAACTTATTGCAGAATCACAGAATGGTTTGGGTTGGAAGGGACCTCAAAGCCCATCTAGTTCCAACCCCCTGCCATGGGCAGGGACACCCCCCACCAGCCCAGGGTGCCCAAAGCCCCATCCAGCCTGGCCTTGGGCACTGCCAGGGATCCAGGGGCAGCCACAGCTTCTCGGGGCACCCTGTGCCAGGGCCTCAGCCCCCTCACAGGGAAGAATTTCTTTCTAATATCTAATCTAAATCTTTCAGTTTAACATCATTTCCCCTTGTCACTCCCTGCCCTGTAACCAGCCCCTCTTCAGCTTTCCTGTAGCCCCTTCAGGTACTGGAAGGTGTTATAAGGTCTCCNCTTCAGGTACTGGAAGGTGTTATAAGGTCTCCCTGAAGCCTTCTCTTCTCCAGGCTGAACAAGCCCAACTCCCTCAGTCTGTCCTCACAGGAGAAGTGCTCCAGCCCTCTGATCAGCTTTATGGCCTCCTCTGGATGTGCCCCAAGAGCTCGATGTCTATCTTGTTCTGGGGACCCCAGAGATGAATTCAGTACTCCAGGTGGGGTTTCACGAGAGTGAAGTAGAAGGGGAAAGATCCTCTCCCTTGAGCTGCTGGTCACGCTGCTTTTGATGCAGTCAAAAGTTGGCTTTCTGGGCTGCGAGTGCACATTGCCAGGTCATGTTGAGCTTCTCATCCACCAACACCTGCAAATGTGTCTCCTCAGGGCTGTTCTCAATCCATTCTCCACCCAGCCAGTAGTTGTGCTCGGGATTGCCCTGACTCATGTGCACTTGGCCTTGTTGAACTTCATGTGGTTCACGCAGGCCCACCTCTCCAGCCTGTCAAGGTCCCTCTGGATGGCATCCCTTCCTTTCAACATGTCGACCACACCACACAGCTTGGTGTTGTCGGCAAACTTGCTGAAGGTGCACTCAATCCCACTGCCCATGTTGCCGACAAAGATGTTAAAGAGATGTTAAACATATCTTATGGTAACTAACACACCAGGAAGTTAGTTTTTCATTACTTAAAGGTGGAATTATTTGGCCTAAAAAATGAAAAATCAAATTAACTTCACTGAGGGAAGAGGAGAAATTAGCAGGGCTCCTGTGTGTGAAGACCTGATAATCCCACTTCTCTCCATAGTGTGTAGGTTGGAAGAGACATGTCTTTCTAATATGGGACAATGATGGCTCTGTAGATTAGATGCTTGTTCACAGTAAGAGAGAAATAGTTCTGATTATTAACTCCAAGGACACAGCTTCTTCCTCATGTGGATATAAAGATGCATTAGAGGCTTACAGGCAGAGAAGAATGAAAAGGATTATCTAAGATACCGAGCAGATATTAGATTTTTAAAGTGTACTCCCTCATAGCTGGAAGGGTTAAGAGTGTGCCAGAGCTAGGTCCATTGCCAGGAACAATATTATTTAAAGACAACATAAGGTGCCCATTGCCTGGGACAATCAAAACCTACATAGAGTATAAGCAGGATTTTCTGCAAAATTAACAGAATGAACAACAAGTAGCAGTGGGTAACAGGTGTTAAAAAAGACCTTATTTGTAGATACTTACCCGGAGTGCCCGAAGGGTATTATATGAGCTTTCTGTCTCATCTCTGCTTCCTCTGTGCATCAGACGCTGCAGCTTCACCAAAAGAAGTTGCTGAGCTCTGAAAGAAAGGATTGGATCACATAGATCAAGATATCTTTGAAACCACTCAGAAGAAGGCTGGACTGCAATGGGTCTGTGCCTACAGAAAAGATTAAACAGAAATTGCAGTGAGGACTGACTGAACGGCACAGTAAATGCAGGAACAAAATAATGAGCGGGACTGCAGTGCAGTTAAGGATTAAAGAATCTCCGTGGCATGTTTTTCTATGCTACTTTTTGAGTAACCCACGTTATTCTTTCAGGCAACATCTGGAGTCTCCTTCCTAAAGCTTTACGAGCTCATACTACAGTTTAACATCATCAGGCTTTGCCTCAAAAATTAAGGCATATACCTCTTCCCTTCCAGCACTTATGAATTTCCCTGTTTACAGAACCACTGCTGCCAGTCACGGTCACTCAGCGTTACGCTCACCTGCTGTAGCTGGGAATGGTCCCCATTTCCTGGTCCTTGTCTGTGAAGGGATCAACTCTGGCACACAGCCACACGTGCTTCCCCTGGTACATGGTGTCAAGAATATGAACAATCTCATCACATTTCACCGACAGGGAGCAGGAGTCCAGCTGGCTGGAGATGTTCAGATTCAAGCGGATGTAAAATGAGTCCCCCGATGTGATCAGCCCTTCTTCCAGTTCCGATAGCAGTTTCCGGTAACCTACAGCAGGGAAGGAAGGGGTGAAGCATGATCGTTACTGGTCAGACCTCAGTATTGCTGCATTCCTGGGCATCCTCTTGGAGAGGCTCACAGCACAAACTTCTGAGGGAGGGTTCCAGACTTCCAGAGGGTTCCCAAACTTCCAGAGTGCTAGTGACACTAGTTACAACAAGGTTATGGGCCTGCACCTTAAAGACACTGATGGGGCATTGGTTCAGAACCAGCTCATGCTGCTGGTATCAGAATCTGGAGAACAGTCTCATGATAATGGTACTTGTAGGTAACTCCATTTTCAGTACTCCACACATGACCTGTGAAACAGAGAACTTCTCAGCAAAGATGCAGACACAGCTATAGCCCATCCTGTAAGTACAGCTTAAGTTCTGCCACCAGTTTTAATGGCAAGCTATTCCCTTTATTATTAGCTCTAATTGGCACTCCCACCATCTATAACATGCTTTACCTGCAGTTAAGTGGTGCTCAAAAAAAAAAAAAAAAAAAGGCAATAGTCTTTCCTGCCTTTGAAAACATCAAAGAAAATCAAAGACATCACTTCCTGTGTGATCGAGGCAGCTGAAATTCTCTAACCAGCATTAAAAAAAAACAACCCGCAGATTTATATACACCAGTAAAAAATGGATTTTGGAATGTGATTTTTGATCCATAACCTGAAATTACCATTACAGACCATGAACACTAAAATCAAATTCTGTTCATCACACATGCACTCCAGCTGTTAAAGATAAGGTAAAGCCACAAAGGTAATAAACAGAGAACGTCCATCAGGTAAGTGCTAAATTGACTTCAGCTGGATAAAGATGATGCAGCTCACCACACTGTATTACAGAAAACTGTACATAAAAATAACCTCAATGTGTTTTGTGAGTCATATCGTTATTGGCCCACCACGTAAATTCTTTAGAGTCCTGTAGTGACAAGAATATGGGCTTTTTTTTGTTCTCAGTCACAAAGCCAAAAGCTGGAGCAGTTACACAGAGTAGCTATAATTAACACCAGCGGGCATGCTTCACGTTTATACCAATACAAAGGATATTCTGGTTCTGTCACTCTCATCCAGACAAGTTAGTGTAAGAGACCAGGGACTATTTGAGATGAGAAATACTTTTGGTCTTACCTTCATGATTTGATTTATACTGGAGTGTTACTGGACCACCACACCTCTGAATTGTCCAGTGAACTTCTTCCTTTGTGCAAGTATCCAAGGGAACACTCTGATTTTCCCCTTTGATGCAGCCCTCCAACTAGACATGAAAGAAATATTACTCTCCAGTGTGGGTTCATCTCTGAGTCAATTATACCATTTTTTTAAAGCGGCATAATCTTTTTCTGATTAAACAATGCAGAAACTTTACTAACAGGATGCAGGTTACGTTCTAATTATTTAAATTCTTTTCTCACAAATTAGGAACTCTAGCAGTCACCAGAACTGCAGCTCTTTGACAGTCCTGGGCTTCCCAGTAGTAAGTAATGCAGGAATATAAGTTGTGGGGTGTTTTTTCCCCTTGGAGGTGTTTTAATAGGAAAATGGTTTGGGAACATTAGCAATGGAGAGAAAACTACGCTAAGAGCAGCTTAGCAGAAGCACCATTGAACTCCTGCTTATGTGATGCCAGGGACAGGTATGTAGTTGAGCAGCCCTTCTTCCCATCCATATAGCAGCTGGATCCATTTCTGTTCATAACATGTCCAGTCCCAAGAGAGGCCACTCTGAAGAATGGTTTAGGAGTCATCATGCTAAGTAGCATGAACTTCCTTTCAGGTAGGGAAGTACAAGGAAGTTGAGAGCACATCCCATTCTAGTCTTTTCCAAGGGACATGACACAGCATTAAAGAAAGCATCAGTTGCTCTAATCTCTTCCATAAGCTACCATAAGGTGCAAAAGTGTGTCTGTCTGACCGTAACTACGATTCTCCCAATAGATTTTCTTCTGTATGAGTCATATGCTTTGTTATTAATACAAGATTAAAGTAAAAATGAAGGAAAGCCTTGTGGTGAGCGTGCATGCACGTAGGTGGACAGCCATCCAATACTGCTTATCGATTATTTTATGCTCACCAGTAGGACTTGGTGTCCCTCCCGAAGGCCTGCTTTCTCTGCAAGTGATCCTGTCTTGACAGAGCTAATAAAGCTCCCTTTATCATTACCCCCAACCAGAGTGATTTCTGAATTGAGACTGTCTCCATTCAGTGTTACGCGCTGGATAGTATGGCAGGAGTTTCTAATGCGGCCAACAGATGTGACAGAGGGACGAAAAGGTCTGTGTTCATGAAAGGAAGCAACAGTTAGTTATCTCAGCTTTCAGCTACCATTCCCGAGTTAAATGTGTGCATAATAAATAAGACATATAAATAAATTTTTGGTGTTATCAAGCCCTAGGATCTAAGGACTCTGAAAGAAATCCTTGTTACTGCCGAAGTTCTGGAGAAGAGCACCTGGATAGCTTCAGGTGCTCTGACATGACTGAGTAACTCAGAATAGTACCTCACCTAGCAACCTGTGGCAGCAAGGTAACAAGACCACAAGGACAAATTTAAGCTCCTAGAACATTTTGTCTGCCTTGAAGTTTTTGAAATTTTAGGATGACCTCCATTGGTTCACAGGATGTGAAAGGGCTTCAAAATAACACGTGCACTGCTGCCCACATAAAGTAGTAAAGACTTAGCATAGTATCATGAGATACTTGTGTCAAATTACAGCTTGTGACATCATATTCTTGCCATTATATCTTCAGCAACTACAAGATAAATGGAGTATCTCTACCGTAGCAGCCTTTCCCCCCAGTCTCTGTCTAAGGCAGGTAAACTGGCATCTCACATACCTTTCCAGAGAGAACTTTCTAAATATGGAGTTGACATGCTCAAGCTCATAGGCATCCAGGCCTTCTGATTGATGAGAAGAGGAGGAAGAGTGCACCGAAGGAGCTCCATGTGACTGCCTATCATGACTGTCATCTGAAAAGAGTAAGAATGAAAATGAATCCCAGATAGAGTGACAAAGATGGAAAAGGGGTAAATGGATGAAAGGGGACTGACCCCAGCCAAAGCTGAAAGGGGAAACTCCTGATGCAGAGGCATGGTTCATGTCCACAGGCCGTGGGAAGGAATGCCAGTCTTGCTTACTGGACCGACCACTCACAGAACAGCAAGTTGGAAGGGACCTCTGGAGCCTGCCTAGTCAAACCCCCTCCTCACAGCAGGGTCAGCTAGAGGAGATTGCACAGCACTTGTCCACTTGGGGTTTTAGTATCTCCAGAGAGGGTGACTAGTCTCCATCCTGGGACAACCCTGTTCCAGTGTTTGACCACCCTCACAGTAAAAAAGCTTTTTTTTTTTTTGCATTTAAACGGAATGGTTATTCTTTAGTTTGTGCTCGTTGCCTCTTCTCCTTTCACTGGGTGGCCCTGAGAAGAGTCTGGCTCTGCCTTCCCTGCTCCTTCCCTTCTCAATTTGATGCTTTCCTCATTTTAAGGCTGCAGGTCTTAACAACTTGCAAACCTCAGCCAAGCACCCTCCATCTATTCACTCAGTCTAATCCTTCTCCCATTTAGTTCTTCAGGAATAACTGCTTTCTTATTCTCACCACTAGTTGCCCCTTTGTTTTCTTGTTATGATGAACTTATTCGATTTTTTTCTCAGACTACATGTCCCATCTTATTTAGACCAGGAGCTGATTATTTGACAGTATCTGTAGCTGGTGATCACACAGATCTCTCAGTTAAACTACATACATGCTATCCTCTTGCTTACCGTCTAGCTCCAAAGCATCATATACAAAGCTGTCATTGTCCTCTTCAACCAGGCTGGAATTAAAAACAAAGCATAAGATAATGTGGGGGGAGGGGAGAGAAAGCTATTCACGTTCCAACTTTCAGCAGATTTCATTAATTTTTGAAGGAGGAACTTTTTATGTGAAAAAGAAAGAAGTTGGAAGCGTTGCATGAGGCGATGTGCAGCTGCGAAAAAAAAAAAGCAAGTAACCTACTTGTGGGCGCAGGGAAGAATTAGGAGGACGGCAGGAAGAGCGTCCGTGTCAGCCAACATGGGAAGCATGTGAAACAGCAAGAAGATTCAGAAGGAAGAATTGCTAACAGCAGTGAGGGAATGAAGAGAGTGCTGAAAACAAAGGGAAGCTGCTGCTGATGGTCTCATACGTGTGACTTACACCACACCTGCTTCAGCGCTGAGATAAACAGAATGGTGAGGTGTACCAAGCTTTCGCACAGAAACCTGTATGTCACAGCTCTGGTCCCTGTCCAGCTCCCACTGACCCAACCTCTTCTGTTAATGGTGACCGGATTGGTTGGCCACAAACACAAACAGTTAAGGTTCACCAAAATTTTGCTCCGAAAGGGATATTGAGGATGTTCAGCCAATTGAGTGACCTGTCAGCTTCATTAAAGCATGTCCTTTGGTTGCAAGGCTGTTTAAATAGCAGCTCATTGCTTTTCCCATTCAAAATTATTTGCTCGTCTCCTGCGGAGCTGATATTCCTCATATCTGGCTTCAGGTGAAGGGTGAATTTTTGCAGCTGGTCTGAGGAGAACCAGCTATTTTTAGACCATGCATAAGCAGGGAAATAATACACCTTTTCCTACATATTAAATTATGATCTCACATTTTTTTCATGCAAATCAAGATCAAATGAACGGTGAAACCTGCAACTTGGCATGCAAATACCAATTATTTTGGATTATGTTTACAAGTTAAAAAACCTGAGCGGGCTAATTGCAAAGTTATATACTACAGTGAACTTTTGGGCATGCTCTTCAGTTACTCGACTTTAGTGATTATTAGCTCAAAAAAGAAAGGCCACATTCAGACCTTGCTCCAGGGTACCTTTTCCTTCCACATGCCCGTGGGAAAGAGTATCTGATATGAGAAAAAAAATCATATTTCAGTACAGTTCAGTCTTCCAGTGCCTTAACATATGAACAGGATATAATCAGAGCTGTAGAGAAACAAGTCCACAAGGTGCACAACCTCCATGTCATCTTTACCACATCCCGTAATATACTGCAAATATTGAAATGTTCAGGCATGTCAAAGGCTTTTCAAGTTACGCACCTGAAACATGAAACATTCAAATCACTAGCAAAACAACCCTTTTTCTCCATCTTGAATTAACGCAACGCACCTTAAAAAGGGGCTTGGAGGACAATACAGGAGAAGCTAAGGGAGACTAGAATAAACTCTGCCTAAACCCTCAGCAATCTAGAAAATCGTGTGGGAGAACTAGCTGAGGATGCCCTCAATGGAAAGCTGTCTTGCAAAATTTTACAGAGAGGCAAAAGCGGCAGTTTGCCAAGGATGAGTTTGTTTTGAAAACCATTAAAAATCTAAAGTTCAAATAAAGATTAGATCTAAAAAGTAGATCTAATAAAGATCTAAACCCTCCACATACATTTCTTTCTTCTAAACTGGTTTGCTGGGACCTTGCTCTTTTCTCCTTTGGCTCGGGACCTTCAGGGAATGTATTTGTACCTTCTGATGTTTCCAATACCAACAGTGATGCTGTCGACACCAACACCAAACCACTGTGTCCAAGTATTGTATTGCTATAAACCTTTCAGAGAAGGGGTCAGTGTCATTTAGGGGCCTGTGAGGCGGGCAAGGTCTCTCTCCTTCCTGCCACTGACTTCTCATTCTCCAGCTGATTCGATTTCCCTTGTGGGGGAAGTCCGGCCATGACCCGACAGAACTGGAACTGCAGCAGGAGGTGAAGCAAAGGGCTTCTCACCGTCACTGTGGTGAGATGCAGAGCCCCAAGCCCAACAAAACCCACCTCCCTCCTCCTCTTCTCCCCACCATTCCTCACAGACATTCAAGCATCTCTTTTGGCAGTTTACAGAGGAGAAAGAGGAGCTTTGAGAGAAGGGGAAAGGACAGGGACACAGACACAGGCAGCGTGGAGCTGAGAAGTGAAAAGTGAAGCCATATCAGCCTACAAAAGCAGAGCCCATTCTCCAATAGCACGGGTGCCTAATGCTGTCAGTGCTGCTGTGGCATCACGGTGTCATTCATCCCGGCTGAACTGCCAGAGGCTCCTGAGTGTTTCGGACAAACTGAGGGATGAAGGACTGCAGCCCTTAGAAGTTTAGGAAGTCAGTCCTGCTGCCTCACAGCTCTCCAACTAGAGAGACATCTATGGCCCTTCCTGTGACAACAGGTTCTGGGCATGTTCCACCTACCTGCAGTGCGGGGCATCCTCTTTGCAACGTCGGACTATTGAATCGTTTCCTGGAGGCTCAGGAGTGGTCGACATGATACTGTCATTGCGACTTCTCAGGGTTTGCTTTTAAAAAAAAACACAACAAAGCGACAGCAAGGTTATCTGTCTTAAACGTGCTATTATTTCTGACTTACAGAAGCATTAACCTGCTAGCTTGCCAGTGGCGCTGCACTGTGAAGCACACACGACGAGCAAGAAAAATTGATTCTAGACATGCAGAACGCTACATACAAGAGCATTCATATTCATATATTCCAGTATTTTAGCAATAAGCACAGCTTGTGTGCTGGCACAGTACCTTTTGCTGTGACCACGTGACTGGTTGATTTACCAAAGAATTTTAACTTTACCCTTGATGTGTGGAGTATGAGTTGCACAGCTGACGTATAGAAGGAAGAGGATGAAAAGCAGAATGTATGCATACTTATAAATATAAACAGTAGGAACAAGGAAGAAAAATACAGATCTCCATAAATTTAATTATTAATCTACTATACTGGTGTCCTGCTTTTGGCTTGGATAAAGTTTATTTTCTTTCTAGTAGCTGCTATAGTGCTGTGCTTTGGGTTTAGTATGAGACTAATACTGATAACACCCTGATGTTCTCAGCTGTCACCAGGTAGTTGTCATGTCCACACTAAGCCAAGGACCTTTCAGCCCCCCAGGCCCTGCCAGGGGCACAAGAAGCTGGGAGAGCACAGCCAGGAGAGCTGACCCAGGCTGGCCAAAGGGATGTTCCCTGCCAGAGAACGTCACGCTCTGGATAGAACTGGGAAGCGAGTCGGGAGGTGGGATCGCTGCTCCAAAACAGACTGGGCGTCGGGTTTTATTCTGCAGGTGGTGAGCAACTGCATTTGTTCATCACTTGCTTTATATATATGTGTGTGTGTGTGGTGGTGGTGGTGTTATTGTTGTTATTATTCTCATCTTCCTTTGCTATCCTATTGAACTGTCTTTATCTCAACCCCTGAGGTTTTTTTTCCATTCTCCTCCCTGTCCCTGGGGGGCAGAGGGGTGAGCAAGTGGCTGCATGCTGCTCAGTTACCCACTGGGGTTAAACCACGACAACTGGAAACTAAACTCTAAATTGTACTGCAGGGAAGGCAGTATAAGTCTTCTAAATATCAAACAGATATTCCAAAGAATATTCCTAACCCAGCTAAACTTATTATGAATGGCAGGGAGTTCTTTCTTGGCTATTCTTGGATATAATTTTAATTTCCTGGGGGCAGCATTTTTCACAGTGTTCTAGAAAGATGTTTTGTTCTTTGTTATTAACACTCTGCAAGAGCACTGTCTCTGTCTGCTTGTCCTGCTGTGTCAGTGCTCACATATGTATAATGGAATATCTACCTTGGGAGATTATGGGGATACAGCAAGCAGGGAAAAAATGGTTCGTCTATGGTATGCAGATATTTCCAACTGTGATCTGCACCCCTTTTCTCACTCACTGGTACTTAGACACAGGAAAAGCATTAGAGAACTCAAAAAACGCTGAAAATTTTCTTAAATAAATTACAAAGCAGCTTTTAAAGAAAATCTCTTCCTTCTAACTGTAAATGTGAAATGGCAGAAGGAGACGGTGGGAGGTCATAAATACCTTTGAAATATCTTTAAATAAACATAAACCAATTCTGTGATTTTAGAAAAGGCTAATAACATGGTTCGAACAAAATGCTGGTAAAAGGATTAAGGGAGCCTCTGACAAGGGCCTTGAATGTGATCTCAGCTGAGATGCTAGTGAAGTGCTAATACCGGGTTGCGAAAGCCCTGAACCACATTAGGAGAGACAGTCGTAGACAGGCAAGGGGCATCCGAAGGCTCCTTACAATTTTGCTGACTTCACAGCTGCTGATGGAGTTACTGATGGAAACAGAGGAACTCGTGTCTGTGCGGCCATTGCTGGCATCAGCCCCATCTTCATCCTGTGCTCTGGCTGCTGCGCTCACAGATGACAGAGAAAAATACAGACATCAGAGAAAATTATGTCAGATCACTTGCAATCCAGAGTCTTTCACAAATTTGCAACAACACTTAGGTTATCTTTCCATTCAGTTTATCTTGTTTCCCCCAGCCTGCAGGGGCAGAGGCTGCAGGAAGCAGGCTGTGCCCTGCAGCTCTGGCTCCCGTTCCTTCCACGTCAGCATCCCGACGAAGAACAACAATGCACGCCACTCTGGACAGCCTCTTGCCAACTTTGTCTTTCAACTCCACCCTGTATGTTTTTATTAGACCTATGAATACTATTTGACAAATTAAAGAAGGATTGTTTTATTAATCTATGTTTTAACTTCATCATCTGAATCTGGTAGTCTGCGATAAGGTTGACTCACTGAATTATGCTTTTTTTTTTTAAAAAAACAAAAAATATACAACAAGGACCAAGAAGCGTGAGATCCCTCAGCAGCCCCAGGCAGCGCAGTGTGAATGCCTTTGTGGACTCCCTCCCTTCCCAGCACCTCTAATTTGTACTGATGTTGCACATTACCTGGTACCAAACACACTGTGTAACACGCAGTATCTCGCAGCGGGAACCGTGTTTCTCATCGTATTTTGTACAACAGCGGGCATGCTGCCGCACAGATCAAAGAAAGGAAGCGCTGCCCAAGGTGGCGTTTGGTTCGAGAACAGTGTGACATAAATTAGAGGAATTAGGAGATGCTCAAACGTGAGTATACAGCACCGAACCTGGTAACTTGGCAGCTGGCTGACGGGTGGGTCAACCCCCCTCCCTCCAACCTTTGCAATGCTCTAGATTTAAAATTAATTCCCTTTGCTGAAGGACAAAGGAACTCATTAGACGATTGCTAGATTAGGGTCTTTTCAGCTTGAAGGATTCTTCCAACAGCAAAAAGAGAATAACATAATGACTTTTAGTACAGGTGTTCCACTGATGACTTTAAAAATTTTGTAAACTAAAAGGCAAATTGAACAAACAGAAAAATTAGGTACGCTATATTGTGTGTCTGCAGAGGTATCTTTGGATGGAGAGGACATTCAGGTAGAACACTTGACTACTTTAAATGACGACATTGTTCAGTATGAGAAAAACTGTCTATTTTACTGACTTGGACTTAGTTAAGAATTTCCCTGGTTGGCATATTTGTTAAAACGACCTAAAGAGATTAAGTGAATGAGACAAAGCAGCAGAAAAGGAATAAGGACATGGGTGCTCTTTCTGACCTTGAAACTCTGATGTTTTGTTCATGCTGACAGGGGATTTAGCTCTCGGATTTATCTAAAAGAAAGAGGACAAAAATCAGCACAAATGCAGAATATTTGCCACACACTAAACCAGGTATTTTCACCCCTTTTTTTCACTGTTATGCTGCAATACATTTGCCCTCCTTTAAACAACAGGACCCAACATTTAGAAGATATTTAGGCATCTAAATGCTACGGCAGCGAACGAGAGTTAGCTAGCTAACTACTTTTAGAAGGCTGGCCCAAACGCAATGCAATTTCCAGATTCTGCTGAGGGAACAAAGCGACAAAAGGTGAAGTGGGCGCCTTGGGACTGGTTTCAGGCAGCTGTTAATACAACAGGCATCCTTTTGGAGCGTGCAATGTAAAAAATGCAGCTCTATTGCCATAAGTAATAATGACAGTCAGAGCTCAGGAAGGTTATGAAGGGCAGAGAATTCAAATGCAGATGAAAGGAAAGAGAAGCTCAAACCCCCGAATGTTAGATTGTGTATTTTTTACAATTCATGAATATAGCATCAGATAATAGCTGTATGAATGCAGGTAGTCGGGGAAATCATGGACCTAACTCATGCTACCCCTTACTCTTATGTGAGAGGAAATTGCCCTAATTTAATTCTAAATTAGGCAGTTAATTTTGCTCTAGATTGTGTCCATTTCTTTCTATTATTCCTCCGGCTGATGTGAGCTTTCCTACCAATGCTTCGTTTTCCACCCTCAGTTATTTGTGTGCTGGACTTGGGGCATTATGTCATTTTTTTTTCCCCCACTACTGTTAAGGAGGCAAAGAATCAATTTATTGACAATGCTCCAAGAATGTGAATGAGCAGCAGGAGCACGGAGAATACACGAAATGGGGAGAAGGGGCAGAAAATGGTCTATGAAGCCTGATTATGAGATGCAAATCACCACAGGGCAAAAACTGAGAGCTCGCTATCACATCCGAATCTGTTCTTATCTTTACAGCACAGCACTGTCAGAGGCAGGACCGCAACGTGTATCACATCTCTTAGTGTGAACAGTCCCTGCACTATATCATTCCAGCCTCATACTAAGACACACCTGGATTCCCTTTAGATTCACTCTTCTCTTGAGTCGAGCTTGATCAGGCAAGAAGAATTTGTTGTCTTCTGGAGAATCTTCAGAAGTGGAGGAGTCGTCTGCTTCCTGACCATTGGCTTTTGGGCTAGAAGTCCCAAAGGTCTGGGAGATGATGGTAATGGGTAGATTCCGTGGCAAACTCTAAAGATCAGAAGGAAACACTTCTGAGACCAGTTTGGTACGACTCCTCATGACCTCCCTTCAAAGTAATCTGATTGAACTGTCTGTGACTCCAGTGCCCCAGGGGCTCACGCAGAATGTGGCTCCAGACCCGAATCAGTAATTTAGATTGACATTTGTGGGGATTTCTGCTCACTGGTGCACATTCCTCAAAAGTATTTGTAGTTTCTACCCCACTGTAGAAATCAATTTCTGCATTTTTTTCCCTTCCATTTAAAATGAAGTTGTGGAGTTCCAGTCTTTGAGAAGCTATCTGTGTGACACAGACAACTTGCACTGTACTGAAGAACTCACAGCATTGACTTATAGTAGAAGGAGGTTATTTCTTCCCAGCTGATTCATAGAGGGAATTAAATAAGTCCCCTCTCCCACGCCAGAAAGTTTTTCAAAGCGAGTCTTAAAATAACCCTTCATGTCTGTCTTCCTCAGCCCTACCTGGTCGTGAAAGTTACTGTCCTTCGAGAGCCGTCGGAGTTTGCACTCTAGGTTAACAATGCAAGCTTCTTTCCGAACCACCTCAATTTGGAGCTCATCATTTCTCTCCTCCAGCTCTCGAATCTGCTTCCTGTATTTATCTTTTTCAATCAGGCAATGCGAATACTGTGTCTGAGCCTCATCACGCGAGCGGAATGCCTGCAGTGGAGAGAAGAAACCTCTTTTGCACCTGGACATCAGACACCTTCTCCTGCTGGTTTTGTTTATAAGGCGTTTGGAGCGGGGACTTCAGAACTGGTAACCATTCCCCAATTAACACAGCAGTTAGGACCAGGATGTGCCACAGTAGAACCATCAAAAATTATGTTGATGAGGGTGGTTCATTCCCAGCTCCCTCTTGGTTAGTGGCAAAATGCTCCAGAGTGCGAACCGGGTGATTTGACATTAATATAAACCCTGCGGTAGCTGTTAAGATCTTGGTCCTGCGTGCCAGATGCTACGCTGTGGAAACAACCCAATATTATCCTATGTTTAATTACTGTAATGCAAATTCCAACAAGTAGCAATTTCTTGTTTATTTTTTAATGGCATTTATTCCCCAAAGTGACACAACTGAGATACAGGCTTTTGCTACTGATTTTCCCCACTTTAATTATTTGATACCTGGTCTCGCTCCTTTTCCACCTCTTCTAGCTGTATCATCACAGTGTTCATACGGTGCTTGTACATCTCACAGTCTTTTCCCAGCGTTGAACACTTTAACTCCAAATCTTCTTTCTCTTCAAGATACTGGAAACGACACACTGTTAACCACCACTGCTCTCAGAGATCTTTTGGGCACTAGCCTGAGCTATTCCATCTTCTATTTCTCACCTTGTCTCTCAAGTCCTCCACATGACGTATCTCCTCTTGGAGATTAAAGATCTTGTTGACCAACTCATGACGATCTTCTAATGCCTCCTTACGGTCATGTTCCAGAATATCCAAAATGGCTTTGTCCGAATCTGGCAAACTCCGCTTGTCAGCCTGAGGAAAGACACTTTTAAGAGAGGCCAGGGAAAGAGAAAATAGTATTGCTGGGAGAAAAGTAGTGAAGACAGTAATAAAAAAGAGAAACAGAAAATGTACATGGTATTGCAATGGGAAAGCAGGAGAAGAGATGGACATTTGTTCATATTTTAAAACAGTGTCAGGAAAGATGAATAAAGGCTGTCTTGCTGTCAGAATAGTCTGATGAAGGAACTGTTTTACTGTTTTATTGTACTGGCTATAATTTGATCCATTTTGGATGCAGTGACAATTCTTCACTCCAAGCCCTGCATTCAAAACTCTTCTCTATTAATCAGCTCTCACTGAGCACAAAAATCACCCTTTGCCAAAGAGCGGGGCCTAAGAAAACATTCAGGGGAATTTTTAAAGCATGCACAGGCTTTGCAGGGCTGTGCTCAGAGAATATTAAACGTGCCTGGAGCAGCTTGTACCACTGCTTCATTTTCTGTACTGTCCAGCAACATTTTTTCTTTCAGATTTAAAATTAACAAGATTACCAGAGAAGGTTCCAACAAATAAATCGCTATGCAAAATTAACCATAAATGGAAGATGAAAAAGGCATAAAATGCAAGTAAGTAATACGCATATTTATTTTTCAAATACCTAGACTAAGTTGGAGATTTCAGTGACATTTTGGTTACCTAATATTTCTAAGTATACCTAAGTATTTCTAAAACAAACTGCCTTTTGTTTATTTATACTTTCACTTAGGAGAATTTCAATCCTATTTTTAGCTATTTCATTATTATTTCTCTGTTTTTCTTTAGGTGCTGTAAGACCATTTCAATTAACATAAGAGAATCTACATGGACCAGAACTCCCAGAACCTTCTATGCTACACTTTTTTTCAGCCTTTGAATTGGATTTCTATCAGAGCAAAGAACCGTTGGGCACTGCTGGAGATTCCAGCCATTTCTGAATTGCATTCTATTGATAATTTTTTAAGTGTCATTTTAAAATGCCACAAGCCTTTTCCAGCACTCTCACATGTATCCTAATATTAGGCTAAGCTCTTCACAGAGTAACACCGTGCTAAATTTGCTGCCTACCATCCTTTCTCCCCATCTGCCCAAACAGAGGTGAGTTAAGATCCCTGAGCGAGTCGCAGCAGCGTTCTACGGGGCGTTCTGCTAGCTACTGACCACCCGAGCACATAAACCTTTATTACGCTCTGCTTCATTAAGACCTTTTGGCACAGATATGACAATAGCCTGGAACAGGGCACACAGAGACACTGTCAGAGATTTCTGTGCTGGCCGTTTAACACAGCTTTGTAGTGACAGGCTGGTACAAAGAACCACAGCGGGGCTAAACCACGGAGTTGAATGCTCAGCAATTAAACAGCTGCACCCTGCACTCTGAAAGACCCAATCTCTCATGTACAGCTTGATTTATTAGATGACATTCTTTTTTTTTTTGTAGAACTCCTCCTTGTGCATGTGTTTGTACAAGAAGTACTACAGACACCTGGGAGCTACATAACCAACCTTCTGCTTTTCCAAACTTTGCACTTATGCCTGTGGTAGCTTTGCAGGCAGAGGTCTCACCCAACACTCCCTAGCATCGTAATAGGAGTACATGTAGAGTTTGAGGTGACAAGCGGTAGCAGGGACCATGCCACCTCCTCTTGTCCATAGCGACCACTTTCCCTGTTACGTACTCAACTCCCTGCCCCTCACAGAAAACGGGGGAGCTGCCACCACCGGCTGCTCCTCTGACCCACTCTCACAGCCTCCTATAGACAGTCAGATCCTGAAGGCCAGGCTGTGAGGGAAAGTGCGGTACATGAGACAGTATGGGAGAAGAGGGGGTGCGTGCCTGGTGGCAAGGAGAGGTCAAAGCCTGCTGAATCCATCATCTGGGTAAGCAGGAGGGGTAAGCTGAAGTGGCTGGAATTAGAAATGTAGCAATCTGCTTTTATACCTGAATGATGGACTGTAACTCCTGGATTTTAGTCTTCATCATCTCATTTTCCCGCTCCAGCTCCAGAACCTGTTCCTTTTTGGGTCGGTTTTCAATATCATTTTTCAGCTTCAGAGACTGGTTCCTCTCCAGCTTGCATTCCTCTTCCACCTTGTTCAAGCGATGCTTCAGCTGGTCAATCTAGAGCAGCCAGGGAGCAGTGAAAAGGAGGAAGAGGAAAGGAAATAAACCATTCCTAGCTCTGATACTTACTGCTCTGAAAACACTTGCACTTCCAAGTGAAAAGGTGGAAAAAATATCTTAAACTGTGAGTTCTAAAAAGCAGCAGATAATTGGGTGTGTGTGCGTGCGTGTTGCATGTCCACAACTGAACTGTTGAACTCTCAAGCAGAAGCCTGCTATTTGGTAGCTACAACTGGTATGGGCTGGTTGTAAATTCTGATAACATCTGGACTATAAAAAAGTGGCACATCCTCAATCCTCCAATAAATAGAGAGATATGGAACAGAACTAACACTCAAGCTGTTCCAATGTCTGTATGAGACTTTTTGAATAAACCCCCAGCAGCTGTATTACAAACCTGGATAACTGCCCCAAGGTATTTAGCCTGAAAAGCTAAAATTATGTTTTTAGCAAACGATTATGTTTTTAAAATTTTGTTTTCAAGTGTGTTATGTTCTGTTAATCCATTACAACTATGCAAATTATCTGCCATTAATACGCATCACTACGGTTAGCATTTCTATGGAGTGATGCCTCTAATCATCTGGATAAGCAAAGCACATGAGAGCTCTACACCTTTCTACTGTCAGAGGTCTCATTTTGCCAGACGCCACTGGCATCCTCCATTGCTGCTCCCAATTAAAGCAGCCCAGAACATTTATCTCACCTCTAACTGGAGGTCTCGGCTCCTTATCACAGCCAAGCTCTTCTCGTCACTCAGCTGGGCATATCTCATGGCCAGATTGTAGTTCTCATCTTTCACCTTGACCAGCTCATCGTTGTAGTTGTTCCTTTCCTCCTTCATCTTGTTGTATCTCTCCTGGAAGGTCAGGAGCTCTATCTTGTTCAGTTTTAGTTGCTTTCGCTCATCCTCCAACTGGCGAGACTTAGCCAAGAGTTCACAGCGCTGAACATCTTTGGTCTTTACTTGCTGCTGAAGCTTAATGATCTCATTCATTAGGAAATGGGTAAGGCCTTCATGTCCCTCCTCCACTGAAAATGTTTGAACAGCTTATCAATGTCTAATAAAGTCACTTTATATTAAGTAGGATTGGCAGAACTGAAGAAATACATGTCGCGGAGCGAGTACGGAGGCACACTACATGCACACATACATACACGTTTGCATATCTAACTGGCAACAGTACAACTATTGCACAGCACACTATTACCAGAATCACAGTATATGCACACAGCTTGTCTGGACAGAATATGAAGCCTTTACACTTCCCTCAGCCGCGCTATTCCCGGGCCTGTGGAAATAGCACAGCCTTTGTAAAATGCATCTGTGCAATTAATCTGAATGCTTCCAGTCGCTGGTCTTGTGTAGGTCATCAGTGTAATTTAGGGCAAAGTTCCAATGTTTCTTGTCTTGAGATTTCTTGTAATATCTATCATTCAGTTTGAAGCTCTTCAGCTTCACTCAGACAACTGAGATGTTTCTTTATACATTACCCGTTGCCAGCACATTTTGCATCGGAGGGGACTGAAAACCTGCTGAATACTACTACAAGATTAGCTTTCATTTCCATTTCTTGCCTGAAAAAAATCAAACCCAGTCTTCAAGATAGTCCTTATTTCACCAGGCTCCTTTGGATTGATTCTACTCACCAACAATAGTGGAAAATCTCCGTGTAGGTTCTTTCCCTGTCACCAGTTTGTAGAGTTCAGGGTAGTAAAACTCCAGGCTCTCTAAGAAAACAACATAGCCCCTTTGGCCCTTGGTGTGGAGGATGTCCAGCAGTCGTCCTAAGTACAGAGGACAGAGAGAGAGGTGACACACTGGCACTACAAGCAGCACAAGCAAGTCCTGTACCCCTGAAGCCAGATGTGCTTAAGGGCTGTCTCTGCCACAGCAATGCGCTGCGGAAAACGGCTGATTAATTGAGTTCAGCTGAACTCATAACGGAATGCCACGTATTCTTTATGTTTGTGCTGATCATTATGCTGAAGGAGTGCACGCAGATTTGTCCCTGGCACAGACATTTCAATGGACACGTTATTTAGCGCAGCTCTTAGCAGGCAGTACTGAAGCGCCAGGGTGGCAGACCCTTCAGTGGCAATTCATGAAGCACAGCAACCTACAGAAAACCTACTCTTGGAACGGCAGTGGCTGCTGCTTGTGTTAACTGAAATATTTGCCAAGGCTTTGATGGGAATATGATCCCCACGAGCTCCAGTCTGTCCAGCACTGCAAAGAGTCATTGTCAGAACAGCAGCAGCAGATTCCCCCTTTCACAATAACTCTCCTGTAAATGAGATATAGGGTTTCCATTTGATAATCTGTAATTTGATACAGGCTCCCTCCAGACTCAGCAAAATAATACTCTTCAGATAGGGGTACAGATGCAGCCATTCACAAAATAATTACCTGCTCGGTTAATTTTGGAGGGCAGCATAAGTGAGTTAAGCACCTCATCCTCATCTTGCTCATCGATTACTTTGCACTGCCGTAAGTACGGGGTCAGTTTGGCTGGATTGATGTACCGGCTCAGCATGTGCCGGTTGCATTCGACGTTCTCCCACAAAGCTTCCTCCTCATCTTTCAGTGTCTCCAGGCAGTCATCCATCTCTGGCTCTCCTCCTTAACAAGGGAAGCAATTGGCAAACGAACGTCAGACAGGATAGTTTCTGTCCTCGTACTTTTTGTGCTTCCATGTCACATAGGATGAGCTTAGGACCGCTCTGACTAATGCTGAGTCTGCCCTATATTGAAACTGTTTGAACTGAAGCGCAGCCCGTCCACAGCTCATCTGGAAAGTGGCAGTTCAGAGAAGTGCTATCTTGAGTCTATGAACTACTGTATATTGCTCTCTAGTGATGAATCTGTAGCTTGGCTAACTCCATGAAGGTCTCTACAAGTCAGAGAGTCCCTCTTCACATTAGAAGCAATGGTAAAGGCCACGGTGCAACACAAGGCAGACACGGATGTGCAGAGCTCGGAGCAAAGACAAATACCTGCTGCAGGCAGCTCAGGCTTTCATCCTCACCTCCTTTGTTCCTCTCAGCTGTACTGATTTGAACGTGCATTTTTTCCTGCATGCATGTGATGAACCGACACGTGTAAATGACTGCACCACAAGAATAGTTAACTCATACGCAAGTAGTTACGCATGCTTGCCTTCCGCAGCCGTGTACGGACTGGCTGATGTGTGGGCATGAATGCAAGTACCTGTGAGTTCAGAGCTTGCCTTTCTCTTCGTGAGTGCCGAAGTATGAGCGCTGGAGTCTGGAAATGTTCTTGACTCATGCAAATATCATCACATGATTTCCGAGTGCTTCCTAAGCAATTTCCTGCCAACTCCTAATTTGTAACCACCTCATTAGAGAAGGTTACAAGGCAGGCAACAAGGTGGTGAGAAAACTTGTACTGAAGTTGAGAGTACATAAACTTTGTAAAAACCTTTCCTTCTTAATTTTGTAATAAATGTTAACCTCCGAAACAAGTCTCAGTTTTGCATTCTACCTTTCCCAAGATCTTGTGACCCAGGTGGTACAAGGAAGATAAGCTTCTGTTCCAAGAGTTATTTTACCCCATCAGAGACCATGGTATAAGAAGAATGTGCGGTTTTTAGGTCATATGAGTCGAGAGCTGTGCTTTATGAGACTTTGCTGGTAATCAGTAACTAAAGACCTCAGCGGCAGCATGTTGTTTTTCTTGGCCCAGCACCGTTCTCCCCACTATGTTATAATCTCCTCAGCTTCCCACCTTAATGACTGCAAAGCAGCCTGTGTGATGCTGAACATCGCTGGGCAAAACCAGCTATTAATTGGTACAGCCAGGGGCTATTAACTCCTCATTTTGGAAAACAAAACCACAAGTGCTAATCTGCTAAATAATGTGTTTGTTGGTGTTCTAGCGTAATGAAATTTACCATAACGAAATACAGAATAGTCCTACAAAAATGAGTGTTGCTTTGAAAGGCCTTTCCAAATTGTCCAAAATCCTAGGCTGGTGTTCGATATTTCTATTAGAAAAATCTGGATGGCTTCCTCAAACTATGGACACATTAGATGAGCATTGCCAGTGGTTTTGTTGTTCTCTACTCCAGTAGCTCTCCCAGAGTTCTTTTCTTGTAGTTCCACATCCTAGGAACCACTTATTTAGCATTTGCTCTGCTGATTGCATATAGATTTTAGTACTCCAGTGACTGCTATTAAGTGGACCGGAAGAGACAACAGTCCTCAGAGGGCAAGGAAGACCAGGTCTACTCAATGGGATCCAGAATCATGGGGGCATGGCTGTAGCTATGGGAAGATCTCTACTGCCCCTCCACTCTGCTCTTGTGAGACCCCCCTGCAGTGCTGCGTCCAGCTCTGGGGTCCCCAGGACAGGAAAGACATGGAGCTGCTGGAGTGAGTTCAGAGGAGGCCACAGAGATGATCCGAGGGCTGGAGCCCCTCTGTTACGAGGACGGGCTGAGGGAGCTGCGCTTGGTCAGCCTGGAGAAGAGAAGGCTCCGGGGAGACCTAATTGTGGCTTTCCAGTACCTAAAGGGGCTGCAGGAAAGACGGAGATGGCCTGTTTATTAGGTAGTGCAGTGACAGGACAAGGGGTAATGGGTTTAAACTAAAAGAGGGGAGATTTAGATGAGATATTAGGAAGAAATTTGTTACTGTGAGGGTGGTGAGGCCCTGGCACAGGCTGTCTCATCCCTGGCAGTGTCCAAGGCCAGGTTGGATGGGGCTTTGGGCACCTTGGGCTGGTGGAGGGTGTCCCTGCCCATGGCAGGGGGTGGGAACTAGATGATCTTTGAGGTCTCTTCCATCCCTAACCATTCTATGACTCTATCTCTCTGTGCTTATGAACTCCTCACGAGCTGGATGAAATTCTTACTAGATGCCAGTATTTACGTGTGGTAAAGATGACATTGCAGTAATGAACAGTATAAAGATAAAACAATGGAAGGAGCTATATAAAGTAGGTGGCAGTGGGAGGAATGTTAAAGGTGAAATAGCTTCATCTGAAGTGCACATACATTCTCATGAACCTTACTCTCCACCACTTATTCTGGAAGTAACTGTATTTCACTTCAAAGGTAAATTTAACAAACACTGCATAATTGGAGAAGCTGAACTTTTGGGAGTAGAAGGCAGTAAAGCAGAAGGTCACAGAGCACCTTAGTCATCTTACGGCCACAGCTATCTATAGCATCTAAAATAAGGTATGTTGCAGGCCCTTTAATTTTGGAGAGAGTACTAGGAAGCTCACAGATAGACCTCAGAGTACAAAAGAAGCACTTGCCTGCATTTGATAAAATGCAGGATATCTTGTAATCTGCTGCACTGAACCAGAAATTATTGCACACTGTCAGCAGTTCCCTGAGGACATTAGTAAGGGATTTCTCCATTAAATGATTCAAAGAAGAGTTCACTCATCAGCGTAATTCTCAACATGAATAATTTTTTTACCTGACATTAAAAATACCTTTATCAAATAGTCCCTCGTGTATGGGCATAATACATCCGTACTGTTATTTTGGGGACATAATGTTTAATGGGAAAGTAATAACTATATTGCATGAGCGGCTAAGAATTTTAAAAGGAGATTTCTGGTAGCAAATTCTTGTTAAACACAGTCTATTATCGGGAGCAAGCCCTTCGAAACAAGGTGGAGTGGAATGGTCCCTCATTGCCGTGTGGGAATTTCAGAATCTTTGTTTTGCTTTCTTCAGAATTGCACCCTGGAAGTGCTCTACAGGAAGCAGAGGAATTACTGCTGCATAACAGGGAGCTCTCCTCTTTCTCCTAGAGCCTGGGGTCTTCCTCTCTTGTGCTTCTTTGGCCAAACTGATCTAAGAGCGTAACCAAGCCCCAGGGAGCTGCACTGCCTTGGGGAGCTGTTCCGGAGACAACAGCACTGGACGGTTGAGAGCAGTACTGCACCCTTCGGAGCGAGCAAACGTTGCGTTGATTTACTGTTTAATATATTGTTGAATAGGAAATAAAACGCTTGTCATTGGTTGAGATTTTGGTGTGCTGGTCAGAAAACAAATGTGACAACTGAACCTCAGTGGGATACCAATAAAGGTATGGTATTAGTGGCTTTAATTTTAAAAGATTTTCAGCAGCACATGCATTTTCTAGGAGTTTAAAAGCCCTTATTCCCTGTTTCTGTCCTTCCTTCCTGTGATATTGCAGAAAAGTTGTTTTCACTTACAAGATTAAAAACGACAGACTTAAAAAGTTTTCAAACATGTAATCACTTATTTCATCTGATCTTCATTATTACCATTATCTAGTCCCTGACTCCAGCACCTCTTGAGCTGTAACCTAACACATTCAGAAGTTGTGATATGTCACAGAAATATGATGGCATCCATTACAAGTCACAGGTGTGAAGTCACAGGCTTGGACTGACTTCAACAGACATTAACCAAAAAGAAATAAGAATCTCCACAGCAGTTTAAAAATTGCTCTCCTGCTGCTCCTTTCAGTGTTTAGTACACAACACAGCTTTTAACTGCAGGAGATCTTAATCCAGTAATAATCTCAGCTAGTCCCATCTATTTCAAAGGTCTCTGTAGATGCAGGCAAATAAAAGAGAGAATCCCTTTCTACATTAAAAGGAACACTCTGCTCCCCTCATCTGTTCTCTCTCGGGGACTATCATTCTCTTGGCTGTTACACACCAATGAATCTTCCTATGTGTTTGCTATTTTTCTGTTATATTTTTCAACTGAACAAATCACCTTGCAGTTAAAGCTGCCCTCTGTTCTCACTCAGACTCCACACTTTCATATGTCAGCGACACTCTCCGCTGATCAAGGGAATAAAGCCTGCAGGCTTCAGAACCAGGGGTTCTATAAAGTGCTCATCATCAGGCCACATCTAAAGCTTCATTTTTTTGTGATCCATTTCATGATGGTGCAGAAATTAACCCGTCAGCCGTTTAATTATTTGCATCCCCTCGCTCTGAATTCTGAGAAATCTCCATGTAGCAGGCTGCAAATGCAGGCTTCAGCTTGGTTTTTCTGATTTCTTGGTATCTCCTTTGTGAAATGCGAAAAAAAAAGCGCATATTGTCCTCCTACTCAGAAGCAGGAGGAAGCTTATTTTGGAAGAGGTGATCTATTTTAATGGTTTGGACTTCTGCATTTGTCGCAGATGTTCTGAGACTGGCAGCATTTAAGAACCACAACACACAAAATGTTTGTGCAAATTACAAGTTGATAAGAACATCAGTTTATGTTAAATACTAAATATGTGTATATAGACCAGGAAAGGATTACATTTAAATGATCACACTTTAAAGCAAAAATAAAGATGAAAATAGCACTTAAAAACTGTGTATAATTATCCTCAACACTTTGAGAGTGTTGTAGTACATCCTCTTTCTATGCATATCGCTAGATTTCATGGGGCAATACCCTTTCTCCCTCAAGTTTATACAGCACCTCACATGATAAAGTACAACAACAGGGTGATTTTCTCAAAAGCTGCTTGTTTGGATATGCGCAGATCTGCAATACTGGAGAACCACAAAACCACAACGGGATTTAAAGCTATTTTTAAATTTAGAGGAAAGTCACAATTTAAAGTGCGATAAGGAAATTGTATTCCTTTGCTCAAGGACAGGAGAGCTCTATTTGCACTCCTGGCTTTCTGAAATGCTGAACACCAGCAGTTTCCAACTATGTTGGCTGCACTGCTGGATGTTCTGTGGTACTGAAAACCACTTTTAAAAGGCTTAAACATTGATTAAGAAGACTAAATTTGCTTACCGATACTTGCAAATTTTTCCCGTACAGGTGCCTAAATCTGGACTCCCAAAGGAGAGGTGACAGTTTCTTTAGGATTTGCACTTTATATTCATTCTTTCTACCTCAGTGCCCCCACCTGAAAACAAGGCTGCTAAGAAGTACTTTTATGACAAGGTAGGACTCATTAATTAATGACTGCAAAGCACTCAGAACCACCAAGGCCCTAGAAAAACGTTCATCATTAGTGCAGTTTTATTACTGCAGATTTTGCAGGCCTTGGAATACTTTCTGAAGCCAGCAGAGCTGTGGAATGAACTGGGCTCTATTGCTGGTTGTATATGGAAAGAACCATTCTGTACGTATCGGAAACCCCTCTTTATAGAAAAGATGCAACCAGCTTATTCAATGCCACAGTTTCAACCAAATATAAAAGAAAAATATAGAATAAGAGATACCAAAGTAATAGAAGAACAGGAAGCCTTAAACACAAAATAGGATTATTTTAGCACAAATGTATTCTGTTCAGTTCCATTGACTCAATCTTCACATTACACAAAACATACAAACACTCACCCGCCTCCCCAAACTCTAGTAGACTTGCAAGGCTTCTGTGAGGTGAAGCTAGATCTTGAGCGAAGCCAGATGATAGCCGTAGTCATAAATACTACCCCCATTTTCTGACAGAGATAACCAAAACAAACTCCTTGACTGGTTCAAAGGGCTCTGGAGGTATATTCATCTTGCTTCTACAAGCAAAAGCAGGAAAGAAAATTGTCCTTATTTTCAGAACTATTAGCTCAACAATAACCTAGTGACAGAAAAAGAAATTAAAAGTTCTGTCATAACTCTTATTCAGTATCTCTGCTCTATGAAAACAAAGAAAGCAATAGAATAAATCAGAAATTTGTCTCTAATCACTATCCCTGTCCTAACAGAAGGGAGCCAGAAGAATTAATACAAAGGAACAGTCTTTAATTCTCTGTCCTTTGGCTTTATTTACTCTTCTAGGAACAGATCCACATAAAACTCCATCTCAGAAAAAAAGAAAAGGTAACACATACGTAAAGCACGGATCAATTATTGGTACTGTTAGTCAGTACACCCAATGGTTTGCCTAGTATCGCCTAAACCAGGAAACGCTGTATGCAACAAAGACACACAAGTTTTTCAAGATTGCAGGATACTATTGCTACAAAGTTGAACAATCTTTGCATTGAACTCCACACTTACTACATTTAGCTTTAGACTGCTTTTGAAATTGCATATGAAATTCTGTAAGATACATCACTTTCTGGAGGAAAAAACTATTTACACATTAAGATTGTTGTTTTTCCCAATGAAATATAGTGGCAAAAGACCTCAACCAATGCAGTAATATTTATTAGGATCCTGTAATGATCTCTCCTTCGTAAAAGGCCGAGATCTCTGCCTTCCCACTTCGCACTCCATCTGGTGAGAATATTTAAAGTCTATGTCTTCCTCAAGTCAGCCAGCTTTAGAACTTCAGAGCTCTCACCACCTTATCACACAGGAAGGAAATGACTAATTTTGTCTCAATAGCAAACCGACAGCAGATTGTGCTACCTCGAACATGCAGCATCCAATCAGATTTGGTTGTAGAACATACAATACCAATAATAAACAAAGAAGATGGAAAAAATCCTCCTCTACAAATAGCTTAAATGATGTTTTGACAACTTTGCCATTTTTCTATGCGTCACTATTTTCTACATGCAGTGAATATGCTTCTAGCTCCCTCTGTAACGTACCGTCTCAGCACTACTGATAGAGGAGAAAATCTAAAGGGTGGATTCATCTCACAGATTAACTTAGAAATCTAGCTCTTCTCCAGCAAATGGAAAATGGTCTGTTCAAAACTTCATCCCACAATCTTCAGAATACCCTCTGAAGATTGGTTTCTAGTCACAACTAGTTGCTTAGGTTCCCTCTAGGGTCAATGGAGAGAGGTATGTCCCTTCAGATGGCAAGGACTACACTGGTGATTAAGATGGATATTATCCTGTTTTCCCATATTGTTTAAGAATTTGATACTCATATTTCAGAAACTGTTAGTACTACCATTAATAAATGACAATATATGCAAAAGTAAATGAGCAATGAGAGAAGTAAGCAATGAGAGATGGAGGGAAAAAACTGAGGAAGAAAGTGACGAGATTTGGGGATGAAGAATGGTGAGGTCAAGGGAAAAGGAAATATAAAAAAGGAACAGGAGAAGAAAAAAGAAAGTTAGAGAAAGGGGAACTCAACAGAATGAAAGTGAGGAACAGAAGTGATGTAGAGAACAGGAAAGGCTTTAGTAAAGGCTAATGGCAGGAATGTGGGGTGTAAAGCAAATGAAGGGATAAACAGGGAAGGCCCTGCCACAGGCCATAGAATCACAGAATGGTTGGGGTCGGAGGGGACCTTAAAGATCACCTGTCTCCATGGGCAGGACACCTTCCACTAGCCCAGGGTGCCCAAAGCCCCATCCAACCTGGCCTTGAACACTGTCAGGGATGGGGCAGCCACAGTTTCTCAGGGCACCCTGTGTCAGTGCCTCAGCACCCTCACAGGGAAGGATTTCTTCCGAATATCTCATCTAAATCTCCCTTCTGTTAGTTTAAAGCCATTCCCCCTTGTCCTGTCACTCCATGCCCTTGTAACCAGTCCCTCTCCAGCTTTCTTGGAAGGTTGCTATAAGGTCTCCATGGAGCCTTCTCCAGACTGAACAACCCCAACTCTCTCAAAGGAGACGTGCTCCAGCCCTCTGATCCCGACACATTAGAAATCAGCATTAGTTCTGAGAATGCAAATCAAGATAACAGCACAATAATTTAAATAAATAATTTACCACAGGAATTTAGTGCATCTATTTTAAAGGATTTGCAAAGTAGCAGTGGAGAGCTGAAAGCCTGACATTTAATAAAGGCTTTAATCTACACATCCTCCATGCAGTTACGCATGACGATGAGGCGGACAACAGAAATCACTGTGCTAACGTCGTACAAATATGTTTATATATCTGGCCATTTTTTCTTGAGTGCAGCATTAGCTACTGGCATGAGCATTTCCTTTCAACTAATGCATGCTAAAAGCCAAGATCTAAAAAAGAAGCTGTCACCCTCGGGCTGCCGGGGGCTCATGAGAATGCTGGCCCAACAAACGCTTCAGAAGCCATTACCAGGTCCCAGGTTAATTTTTTCTTGAGACTGACTCACTGTGTTTTTACAATAGATAATGAGATTCTCACTAGCTTAGGAGGAGGAGGAGGAGGCGGCAGCAGCACAACTGGGGGCAAGCGTAGAGTACTGTGTCATTAGGAGGAGTCTTGAACTAAAAATTCAAGTTGTCCAAACATGCAAATGGATTCAGCGTTCACAGGTTCGGTCCCAGTAAACGTGCGCTCACACTGCAAAAACCCAGCACATTCTTTGGCACAGAGAGCCGGAGTTCGTAGGGGGTTTTGTACAGACTGAGCTACATAAGAACCTGGTAAGGACAAAGATTCATTAGGTGATACGTACATACCAAACTCACCTAACCCTTGCATAGATAGGCTAATCGGTGTTATTAACACTTCACTTCTATTAATAAAAGTCACATAAAACAGGAAAAGAGAAAGAAGTGTAGCTCTGCCATACAAAACTGCTATTTAGTCTGTTTATTTTTAAAAAGTACTCTTTCCACAAAAGCGTAACCCTTACGTTACACAAGTTTAAGAAATAACAAAAAAACACTCAGAGAAGAACATCTTCCACGCAGATCATGATTCCTTGTAGGTGACACTCTCATCCCCAAACAGGCAAAGGATAATGCAGAACACATTAGATGGGAGGACTGCACTCTAGCTTAACAATCTCCAGATTCAGCAGTGACTGACAGTAAATGCGCAGGCCACTCTTACAACAGAGAAGGTTACACTTCGATCTTGAATACTGTCAGATAATCTCACTGTAATTCACCATGGCCCAAGAAATTTTGAAAATAATATACTATATAGCAGGCTTTATAACGTGACGGGAAAACAAGACAGAACCCTATATTAAGAATCCTACAGTTAGTCAAAATACAGAAAATACGAAGAACGAACAAAGCAGCGGCCAACTCTCATAGCCCTCATATAAAGATCGACCTTAACAAACAATGCTACTCCAAACACATGAAAAATAACCCACACGCAAACTGTTTACTGCACTGTAACAGCAGCATGCACTGATGGTGATGACAGTAGGATGCAGTTAAATACCTGAAATGCACTGTGTAAAGATATAATAGCTTCCCACCCGGCTCTGCGCAGTCTTATCCATTCAGGTTTAGCTCTTCATTGCCAACTATCCACTCTGTTGGATCAAACTCTGCCC
This sequence comes from Psophia crepitans, assembly GCA_013399095.1. NCBI lineage: Eukaryota > Metazoa > Chordata > Aves > Gruiformes > Psophiidae > Psophia > Psophia crepitans. Next base: position 792,250 of record VWZZ01000866.1, on the reverse strand, counting down.
AGTCTCCTAAGGGTGATGACCGCTACGATTCACATATACATTTTGTAGATTTTATGTAAACCCACAACTTCATGTAGGTAGAAGACATATCTATACATTATTCCATCTGTGACCTCTTTGTAGCTATTACTTTAAAACAGATGCTAGTTTTAAAGAACAGACGCTGCCTTGCACATGCTAGTTTGACTGCGGCTCGAGGACTGACATACATGCCATGCATAACAAATACCTGTAGTCTTTCCACCTCAAAGTCACTGGAAGAAGCTTCACTCCTAGTCGCAGACTGCCATAGCCATTGATGTTCTGCTCATTGACAAAATCCTCTGTCCTTGCAAGCTTGCTTAAAGCTGCATGACTGTCTCAGCCAGCAGAGCACAAAAGACACAGAAGACAACTGGATGCCATTTGACAAGAAAAAATATACACCAGAGCACGAGCAGCCTAGCCTAGGAAGGACAAAACCTCACCAAAAATCAGGAGGAGCTCGCTATTTTACTGCTGCAAATTAGAATTATCCTTTCACACGGGAGTGGTTGTACTTGTTTTATGAATAGATTTTTCCCACTTATGCTTTCTGGTCACCTCCTCTTCTTCTTGCTCCGCGTCCTCTCTCTTCTTGTACCAGCATTGTGGGACTGTGTCACATAGCTCCGGAAACATACACCCACCATCCTCTCTCTCAAACTTACTGTCTATATATAGTAGACAGAAAGGTGTTGGGGGCTGCCTTACTTCCCTTTTCTTCTGAACAGAGGTTGTGGGTAACTTTCAAATATGACACCATCGCAGAGGAAGGTCTCAGAGGAAGTGTTCTCAGAGCCACAGAGAGCTGTGTGCTCTGGATGGAGCAGGAGAGACCTGAGCAGTACCTCCACCAGGTTCTCTGCTCCTGCAGGTACTACAGCTGGGGTTTGTTAACAATTCTGCATCACCACAGGAGCCTCACCGTAAGGCCTGCAATTAAGAGCAGGAAAGAAGCCTCTGGAAAACAGAGAGCCAACTCACTTTGCATCCTGCAGCAGGGCTCCTCTCAGTCACTTCTATAGCAATTTAAAGCAAAAATTGTCCGATTCTTTACTCCATGGCACTGTACTTTATCTCCGTAAGTGGTAACCTCTCTGTGACCTTGCTTGCTGCCTTGGGGAAGGGATAACACCAAACAACCTGGCAATTCGGTATTTCCTACCTTCAAAGCATTGCAAGGAGGAATTAAGTATCTTCTGTTGCTTTCTCCATAACTAAGTCCATTGCTCTGATGATACAGAATAAAATGCTGTAAAGCATCTGTGTGGAAAACCTATCCCAGAAGAATTAACTTACCATCAGAGGAGACTAAACTCTGTCCTCACCAGGAAACTCTGGCCAGTTCGGTGCATGGTTAACATGTATTTTTTTAAAAGACCAAAGAAGCAAGAGTACTAAAATAGCAAGAAATCTGACTACCCGTCTTCACTTGAGTGTGGTTCTTGAGAATGAGCCAACCTAAGGAGAAGTACAAGAATTTTACTGAATTCTCTGCTGACTCTGGAAATAAATATTTGTGAAAACTGTAAAGTGATGCCAGAATTACACTCCATCTGCGAGCATCCCAGCCCTTAAGCACAGGCAGCTGCTGCTAAAACAGCATCTACAAACAATACAACAAGAGCAAGATTTGCAGGATTACATGCACCCAAATCTGGATCTTTGGGAGAAGACGAAGTACAAAGGGTGGAAAGGCATCACGAACGGCTAGAAGTCAGTGGAAGTTTTGTTTTATTCTTCTAACTTATGCCCTGAAGCATCACAATTCCTCACGTGCTGCCTGCATTAACTGTACCTCGCAGCATAAAGTATCACGAGCTAACAACAAAAGCATTTGCAGAATGTGCAGAAAAGCACAAGTTTTAAATTCAGCGTTGTATTTGTGTATGAAGTAAGGTTACATGCAATATGAGCACTAGTAAATGGCTCCCACACATGAGGATTGATTTCCCCTATTTCTCATTCCTACTCAAGGGCACAACTCGTAATTAGGGTCAGATTTTCAAAGAGCGTAGGTGGCGTTGAGGCATCAAAATAAATGGCCAGATTTTTGCAAGACTTGCCTCAGAGTGTGGGATAAGATAGTGTTATGAATCAACTGAGCTGCTGAGTGTTAAGCACTTTTAAAATTCAGGTCTTTCTTACTTGCTTAAATTAAAGCTGAGTTCTTTCAAAACTCTTTTCTCAACTGGAGCATTTTTCAAATGGTAAGTATTTGAAAAATGGGCCTTTAAAGCTTTGTGAGGTGCTAATTTTTACATGAATAGGAAACTGCTCTATACAGCACCTATAAATCTGTCTGGCAGCAGTATTTAAGCAGTCCTGATTCTCCAGTATTGTATAAGCTCTCCAGGAGTGCACATTCCACAGGGAAGAGGGCAGGCACTATGTGTCAGGGCTTACCTGTGTTAATTCTAACCCTTCTGAAATAAATATTTTGCTAGCTAACAGGCGATGGTAAACACTGCTGATGCATCAATCTCTTTTCAGCATATTGTCTCTCTCAACAACAATTGAAATTTTAAGAATTAGATGATATTTTAAGCTTTGAACCCTTTGAGACAGAATCTACATGACTAACAACTTTTCTATGAGGAACAAAACCAAAATTATTTTTCTTATGCTCAAAAATTAATACAGTGTAGAAACTATATGAGGTTTTAGATTAGACTTTCCTTCCATCATTATTTGCTCTATTTATCTTTTTTTTTTCAAAGCTGGTAAGTTCAGCCTTGCAGGATCTATACTGCTGACTCAGCTAACTGAGCTAAAACTCATAAAAATCTATTTTAAAAAGGTCCAATGATTTTATTTTCTAATCGTAAATATGAAATTTAATTAGCATCTCATTGCTAACGAAGTCACCACGGAAGACGAGACTGAGGAATTAGGCACAGGGATGGAATGTCAAGCGTAAAACAAAACAACTGTTATGCAGGAGCCAGTTTAACTCCTGCTTTCCTCCACTCAGGTTTCAGATCTTTCAAGAATTATGTGCCATGTTCACAGATTTCCTTCTCTGATGGCAAGGTCCTTCTTATCTTCTATGGCAGTAATACTCTAGCACAATAGAGCATCCTGCGAATTACAAAATAACAATAGATAAGGTTCACTCCGGATTAGAAACAGAAGCACGGCAGAGCGAGCTGGATCTGATTTCAAAATCCCATTTTGTCATCAGCTACCCGGGTTAGCATTTCAAATCCTGTAAAGGCAATACACTCATCAACTGAGAAAAGAACCCATTCTCCAGGGTACTGCAAACATCAGAAAGATTGAAGGAATTGTTTTAAAGGAAGCATATGGAGAATTTAAAATGCCTCTTTAAAATAAGAAATGTATCCAGGATTTTCATGATTAGCATTCCTAGAAGGTATGTCCTAGGCTGACATCAGCACTGATGGAGCATTATGGGGTGAAATTCTGTCTACTGTGAGCTGCCTCTATTCTATGATTCTATGATCTTCTCTCCAGAGTTCTTGAGAGGACAGGAGCTCTTAATCTGTCTTTGCCCACCCATGCCCGTACGAGAGGGTTACATGAGTACTTTTTCCTGCATAGGAACATAGATGTTATCTGAGGTGGAGGCAGGGACAGGCGTTCTTCTGCTGGTGCTCCACGAGGTGCCTCAGTGAGGGAGCACAAAATACTGAGCATCACAGAAGAGAGGACTCCGTGATAAGTGGGCAAGTACTGTGGGAGAGCTCTGAAAGGGCTGATGAACTACGGTAACCACAAACTGTACTTTCTCCTTATACTCACACTGAAATTGTTCATAGTAAATTAGTGTGGGAGGAAGTGTTTACAGGACCTGTCCTGAGAGCAAGTCATTATTAATAATTCCTGGATTGCTAGAAAAGCTTTTGGAGTAACTCTCCGTAGGCATGCTCCTTGGTTGCTCTCAATGACCACATTCTCTGGGGTATAAAAGGGATTTAATAGTGCTGGTCCTTGTTACTTATGGGTGGGCAACTTTTTAATTCTTGTACGCTCTCTGATGTGATTTGAAAGCTGGAAACATCCAAGAATGGCTACACCATTATAAAAGCTTACTGCTTTGCAACATGGCAAAACCACCTCTTCTTCATTGTCAGTAATGGAAAGCAGAAGTTACACATCAAGTAATGTTCGATGTAGTAAGGTAGGAGCAGTTTGGGAACAGTGGAGTTTTCTTGGATGCTATCAGACTAATTTTCTCTTGATGATCTCATAATGCTTTAAAAGTACTCTTCAATTTTCAGGGCAGCTGCCAATGGGTACAGCAGTACCTTACACACCAGTTGTAAGGATGAGCAGAGAGAGTGAGTAAATGATACTCATGTACCCACCTTCCCCAAACCAAGGGCACAGTCTACAGGTTCTGACAATCCCCTGTCCTGCCATACCTAGAGCATCTCCCTCCATCTCTCATCTGAAAGCCTCCCAGTAGAAGTGATACTCCATATTCTACGAAAAGCAGCAGGAAGCCTCTTTAGGAACAGTTCATTTTCTAGATTCGGTCTTCACTTTCCTCCTTGTATACAGCAGGAAAAATGTCATCTCTGAGAAAGTGAAAGTATGGAGGGAGAACCATAGACCTTATTTTGACATCCTGCCCATTTATCTCCCCTAGAATTAGCCCTTTCTGTCCCAGTATCCCTGCCTGCTTGGAAGTAAGGAAGCTGGGAGAAGGAAGTCTATTTCACCTTTCTAGTATTCATGTTCTTTGCCTCTTAAAATATCTTTAATATATAAAAAATAATGGTAAAAATTGCAAAAAGAGCCAAATTTACCTATGTCCTGTTTTCAAAAGTGATAAAAATACATAGGAGCCTATGTTCTCATTAACAGATAGGAGATTAAGGACTCAATTCTTAATTGAAGTTAAGAGTTTAACAGGTTTTAAAAATCAGAAGAGTCCTTAGCCTAATGCTGGCTGCTCATTCCTTCTTCTCAATGTGGGGACACGGTCCAGCAGAAAAGATATAATTTTTCGCATGGTTAAGTTTCAGCTGGATCGGTTTCTTCATCCAGCTCACCACATTACTCTGCCAACACTTGTGTCAACAGGGCACAAAAGGTAGTGCAAAAGCAGCAACAAGTGTCCAAAGCCAGGTCTTCAGCAGGGCTGCTGCTGGATGCATAACCGCAGTCTCAGAGGCTGAAGCTGTTCAGGCGGTTTTGGAATGCTGTCCCACATAATGAGTCAGCAGTTGCAATGAACCTGAACGAAGACCAGAGACATCGCAACATTCAGACAATACTTTCTAGTACCATTCCACAAATTAAACATTTTTTTAATCGCTAGGAAACAGAAGTCTTATCAGTAAAGTTTTAAAATAAAATTTGGCAAAACTTGAATTGTAGTGAGTTGAAATCTGACCTTAAAAAAATAAAAAACTAATGTCTTTTGAAAATAGAATTTTGCCTCTTGCTCTCCTCTGATAACATGTACTCAAAATGCAAGGTCAAAAATACCAAAAGTTGCTACCAACTAACGATTTATTTTGCCCAGCTTCATATACATCAGAACAATTTTACATTGCTGTTACATCACCATTCACTTGCAATAGCAAACAGCCACAACTCAGAGATGTTATTGTCAAGACTGACTTGGGAAACACATTTTAATAGCAGTTGTAGTGATGAGGCGAATGGTAGAGTCAAGGTGACCTCAGTGACGACTACCAACTGCCTTCAAACAACTGATTTGTCCAATCTGTGGCATCTTCAGTGGAGTGAGGATGTCAGTCTCCGTAAATCAGACTTATCACAGTTAAAATTTTTGGAGTAACTCTTGGTTTCTTTCTAATATTTATGCTGTCACTCACCCGAGCAAGGAAAAAAGGGAATTAAACTTTCGCACTCCACAGTCTGAGGATCTGAAATGGATAATTCTGGTAAGGCATATTTTTAAAGAATAAAGCAAGTTTAAAGCAATAACCATATGCTCGTTTTGGATTCTTATATGCAAACTTTTAGCACTTAACCAAAAATGTTGCTGTTCCCTTTTCAGGACAGAATGGTCCAGCTGGTGGCTCACAACCCACATCCAGCCATCAGAAAGCATTTACTCAATTCATCAGGTTTTTCTCTGGAGGAAATAAAGATTGCACACAGCTGCATGTCTCCTCTTGGGCTTGTGTAAGGGCAAATTCACGGCAGAACAAATCTGTGGTCTGAGACGATGGAGTTCACTGCCTCCGCGTGAGGGGTGGAGGAAGGTGGGAAGTAACTCGCTTCTAGACATGCAGAGCACAACACGGAACGCCAGGATGTGGCATTGCACAGACCACAGAGTCTGATGCTCTGAGCTGGCTCTTTACAGTGGCTCTACACGCAGGACCAGAAGAACAATTTCGGACCACGTTGTCTGAAACACAGCACGACCACCTGAACAACCTGTACTACTACAGCCAGCGCTGTGTGTTAAGCGTTCTCTACAAGAGAAAAGAAGTGGAAGAATCTGTCAGATGAAAATATGACTTTGTCAGTGAGGTCTAGAAGCCTTCCTAAAGCAAAACAGCCTATCTCTGCCTTCCCTCTGAGTCTGTATTTTTTTCTTTTGCTGTGCTTGATGCATTGCTTCATTTCCCTTAGGATCAGCCACAAACCAGAGGTGACTGATACCCTCAGTTCTAAAAGTATGCTGTATAGCGACAAGTTTGTTTGTTATCTTCCCTCACCTGATGAAACTACTGCATATGGGATGGTGATCAGAATCGGAGAGGAAGAGGAAAGGAGATATTAAACAAGACAAGAGGCAAGTCAGACAGACTGAAGGTAGAGAGGGCTTGGGGGTGTCCTGTGAGAACCAAAATAACAGTAACAAACCACCCTCTGCCTTTTCTCATGTTCTTCCCTCACAGTAATTGAATGTTCAAATTATCTTTACTGTTCCAGTCGTCTGTGCAGAGACTGTACTTAGATCTGTGCTGATGGCATTAGCTGTTTAATAGGTTTGCATCCAGTATTTCTAATACTATCCTGCTCAAATAGGTTTGGATTTATGCACTACTGTCACGTTATAACGACGCGATTGCAATGAGTTTGCATTTTTCTGCAATGCAGAAGGTTCTACGATGTATCAGGAGCTTGGCATTAAATTCACAACCTTCAAAGTGGCATTCAAATTCTGACCCTTTCTGCCTTAGACCTAGCATTTTCCAGTTGCTCTCTGCAGGTGAAGAAGTTCAGTCCTTCCTGATACCGTATTTTCACATGGCTTCTAAAGAAACTACCAGGGCAGACACTACTCTCCCAGGTGTGCAACCCTAGCTGTTCGGTGGTTCAGTGAAAGCATTGCTGTCAATAGCGTTTAATCCAGCAAAACTGCCTGGACACCGCTCCCAGGATGGATAAGGGCAAGTCACAAAACCAGCACTGTAATTTTACAATCCACATTCCTTCAGACCACAGACTTGCAGATTCAAAAAACAGTGTTTCCAGCTTTGGGGAAATGCAATACTCCTTCACTTTTGCCTAACAACTAAAGCAGAAGATAAACACACTCTTCTCTGTCCTAACACAAAAGTTTAAATATTTGTTTTTTCATACTGCACTGATACCTGTCATGGCATCAATTGCAAAGATGCGACAGAAGGAAATTAAACCTTCTACAACAAAACATGTTAGTCTTGAGTCTTCCTGAAAAATATATAACTGGAAATACAGGAATCTGTTACTAGAAGGATGAAATACAGCCAAAATCTTCTTAAACAATTAAATATTGAGACTTATTCTGACATTTTGGCAGGAACTGTGAAGGAAGGCTACCAGAGGAGAGTCTTATCTTTGGCTTGCTTTTTTTACCAGGAGAAAAGTGGCTCAGCAATAGTACAGAAGGTGGAAAAATTTTATGGAATTTTATATTTTCAGTCAGTGCAAGTAAGTAGTGAAATGAGTTTGATGACCTCAATAACTACATCATCATAAACTATGAAAAACACGGAATGGCAACTACCTTGACGTGGCACTCAGGGACACGGTTTAGTGTTGGACTTGGCAGTGTTAGGTTAATGGTTGGACTCGATGATCCAAAGAGTCTTTTCCAATCTAAATGATTCTAAATGATTTCACAAAAACTCAAGAAACAGAGATGCAGGCAGCAGCTGCTGGACAGACAGTGTGACTTGTTCTTGTCAAAGACTGGGATGCACCAGTAGACTTTGGAGAGGATCCATGCAAAATTACAGCCAGGGAGGAAATGTTCTTTTAAACACAGACTTCATGGAACAGACCAGTTTGGTCAGTGAATGGCAAATGTCTCTGGTATTTTAATTGAGATGTTAAAAGCCAAAAGCCTTCAAATGATCTTATAAATGTGATAATCTTTCAGTTCATGATCGAGGAGAAAAGATTTAATCACCAGTTGCACTGTAGTTTGGAAGTGAAGTGTATTTGGTGTAATCTTAGGAAAAAGAGTTGAAGCAAACCTGAGTTTGCTCAGGATTCGGAATTCACAGAGGGAATTTGAAAGGTTTCTTTATTGGTGCTTCATCCCTGGAGGAACTTACTTTTGTGCTCAAATATATTAAATGCCTATACAACCTATTAAGCATACTCATACTGATTGCAAGTATGGGCACAGCTAGATTAGAAATGTTTATACTCATATGGAGCTGTAAAAAATTAAGTGGAAACAATCCATTAACTGCTAATGATAACCATATACATACTGCTAGCATACAGCTTTTTCGGCACTCATACGGAAAAAAAATCCTTATCCCATTTTAAACAGAAACCCTATGTTAAATTTACTCTTCATCACTGCAATTACAACCTGAGGAAAATTTTATCAAGGGGCCAGTGGGAATCCTGGCATCGGTTGCACTGAAGCTGTATTCCTCCCCTGAACTACAAAACCCAGGGCTGACTATCAGAGCTGGGCAAATAACAAGTATCTTTGAGTAAGGCCAAACTGGCCTCAGGGACCAGAACAAACATATCTGTTAATACTACACAACGTTACTTTACACAGACAAATTCACCGAGGCAACAATTACTACAAATAATATCACATACACAGCTGTACATACATTTATCCTTTTGACAAAACCAGAATGTTATAGCATTTTGTTTGACATTTCTGATCCATTTCCAGTGAGATTTGACAAATTTCTCTTTTCTCTTGAGCTGCTAAACAGATTCACTGAAGTAGTGAAATCTAAAAACATTAGAAAGCAAAGCCCCATCCAGCACTGAAGATAAAACAGGTTGTGCAGGACTAACATAGCGAGAACATTCTCTTCACTCCATGTTCAGCAGCGATAGCAGACAATGCACAACACGTTGCCAACTTTTGGTGCTATTAGCAATGTACTTTTATGAGCTGTGAAAAAAACCCCTGTGTGTTTGCCTTTTGTATAGAAAAGTACAAAGTCGTTACCCGCTGGTAAAATGTTAAATGCAGCCCCTGTAGATCATTAAGCTTGTGAATTCACGGTACTCACAAACTATCACCATTCCTAGAGCTCAAATATTTGGCAGAAGATTATGAAAGAAGAGAGGTATTCAAAAATCAAAGTTCAGGAAAGACCTTTATGTTTAACTAAAGTCCGTGTGAAAACCTCCAGCCAAGGAGTAATCCACTGCCCACAGCTGGGACACACCACGGCGGGGTACACGGCAGATCCGCTGTTTTGTCAAATTGCACTTTAAACAGGTGGACACTTTATTCTACTTTTGCCTGAGAGGAGCAAAAGTAGAGAGGGTAATACAGGAAGAGAATATTGTCTAAAGAAGTAGAGAGAAAGAACCTTTTATCACTCGTTGGATGTGTGCCATAGAGACCAATTATATACATTTGACAGCAACCATTATAATTCCAGAGTCCTTGAACAAATCGCAAGCAGAAAGGTTACCCTCCTGAAAATGTTCATTGCCATTAAATAACTGACCCAGACTAGAGGGTGAAGGCAGCACTTAAGAGAGAGTTTGGGGGAAGGGAGGAGATGGAGAATGTTATTACATGTACACCTGAGAAAACCCCATCATTTGTTCTGAAAATGGAATTGCAGATTCACTGCAGATACTGTATTCTCAGCAAAGCGGACAGCATTCTGAGAATGCAAATCCTACAGACAGCAATGACAAACCAGTCAAGACAAAAATAATTTCTTGCTGATATCAGTGGCAAAACACGGCTAAACTTGGCGAGGTTTATGGTTTTACCTTCCAGCTTGAAAGTCATAAGACCTGGTCCCATATTGCTTTTTTCTTTTAAGTTTAGATTGTTATGGAGGCTCCTTACAAAGAGACCTGCCATAGGTCAAATTCCACCATCTAAGCAAAACTTCCCTATCTTGTGAAAATGCATTTCAATATCAAAGAGAGGGTTGAAATATCTGCTAAAAAGTGGGTAGCTTGTTCTCTCCTAATAATGTAGGCATAATATTGGGAGAAATAAGGATATCTCTAAATTTCATTCTCTCTGAGCACTCATTCCATATATCCGATTAAAAATTTCACCAAGCAACAGTGTATAAACCAAGGTCATTTGTATATCGCGTTCAGGTTTCACATCCCAGTTATTTGGTGTGGATCCTTCCAGAGAGGGTCCAAATGTCCTTTAATTTTAACAGATACAGGGAGTCAGATGGTTCTCTTTTCACCAATGTTGAAAGTTTTGTCTTAATTTAGAGTTAAATCCAATTGGAAGTAGCTATTCCCATAGAAACAGGGAGTCAAACGTGTGGTTCTGAATTTCTGTTCTGGGGTTGGCCCTCTCACTATAGCAATTGGCTGGGTAGGATGGGAAGATTCCAGGCTCTTTCCAGCTGAAACTTCTCCTTTGCCAGACACATGGCACAAGAAGCCAGAGACACACATGTGCAAAAATTTCTGGCTCCAGGTCCCCTTGCAACTGTTACAACCCAACTTTGACAATGCCCACTTTTAACTCAACATACAGCAAGCTATCATGATGAAAAAGATAAAGGAGGGAGGGAGAGAGAGACAAGAGATGTTATCTCAGCCAATTTATTTCTGGGAGACATCAAGACCTTACAAAAAGAACCAGTAATGGGTGCACAGAATACTGCAAAAACGAAGCACAACCATCATACAAGTTTTGCAGAATGACTAAAAGCAACACAAGTACCTTTCACATCACGAGATGAGTTGTAACAGAGTAAGAAGTGTCATATTAGACCTGTATGTATAAAATGAACATCCCCTATTTTATTGTCCCAGGCTTGTGGGATTTTCAAAGATCCAAAAGACAAAGATATTTTAATGTACCTGCTTCTGTATTCAGAAGAGAATGCTCACAGCTCAAAGGCCACAGTTTGCTAGCTCTGAATCAGAAAGGATATATTATAATTGCAAACATAAAATTTAAGCTCCTTTCACTCATAAGGAGATGGACAATTTGAAAGAGCAGGACAGATCACTAAGAGAATTCTCCCACATACCAATTCTCTCATTAATTCAGCTGAGTTTAATAAGTGAACCTTATTCCATCCCCAAAAGCCCGCATCAGAACATTCCTAGAAATAAATCTTCAGTCTCAACAGCCCTGCTTAAGAAGGTGAGGCTGAAAATCTTCATCAAAGAAATGTACGTATTTGCAATATCTGGTTTAAAGCTTACAAACTTCAACAAGGAATAATACCAGATATTGTTCTTGGATGCAGTTTTTAGCCATGCCTGCTCTTGGTGACTCACCAGTATATCTGGTATAAAAGAATCTGTTTCCAGATCCTAGGAACAAAGTTACTCCCACTACAGTACTAGAGTTGAGAATATCTGCCTCTGAGATGTGAAATCCCACAGGAATGAACAGGATAAAAACTATGCCACCGTCAGACCAGAAGTTCTGCTGGTCTGCTGTGGAGCAGGAAGTTTAAAACTTTATTAAGTTTAATAAAAAGGCTTATGATCAACTAGAATTATTTTTACAGTTTTCCAAAGACATTTTGGATTGTGCGCTCCCATTTTTTCATCTACCTTCAGTCCCATCACTCAGGTCTCACTCTGCTGCAGCCTACATATTCTGCAAAGGAAAGAGGAGCTGAGAGACTGCAATACTTCCTCCCATTCCCCTACAGGTACTCAGCAGGGATGCTAAGGCAGCACAGAGTGAGACCATCTGCATCAGTAGTTCCTCCCAAGATGAATGCAACATCAAGATAAAAACAGATAGAGAAGCCTGGTGGAGAGTTGCGGTGAGGACTTAGGAAGGAGTGGGATGATAGAGAAAGGATAGAATATACCAAGTGAGGGCAGGATGTATTTCAGAGTGGAGAGGAAGCTATGGTGTGTTATGGGTGTTAGAAAATTCTGTTTGAGACAGAAAGAAACGGAGAGGCAGGATGATAGCAGTTATTTGTTGTGAACGGCTAGATATGAGCCTGAGAACTGGAAGGAAGCAGTGCAAGTATAAAAGCGCTGTATTTTGTGATGCATCCCCAAACCTGTAAATATGCAAATCGTGCACATACAGATGAAAGGACAGACAGGAAAGCAGCATGCGTGTGCAAGGACAATCCAGTGGAGAGGCCACGCTACTGTGTGTGCAAGATGAACTGTGCAGGGCAGCGATGCATGCTGTGTGCATGAGAAAGCGGATGGAGCAGGAAGTAGGAGTGCGTGTGAGAAGCTAGAGGAGCAATTGGAAAGGGGAACACAACAAAGAAAAGGAACCAACAGAGGGGAAGGAGAGAAAAAATTAAGAACATGGGGGAGGATGTACAGTCTATTGCATAGGCAAGAAAGTGAAGGCGGAGGGAAAGGAAAGGAATCAACAAGGGGAACATTTGTCACACAGAAAATACGCTTGATGAGAAAAGGCATAAAAAGATAGTGGAAAAATTAGTAAGAGATACATTAGGGTTGAGAAAAGAATAAAAGAAGTGAGAAGAAAAAATTAAAAGAGAAAAAAAACACAACCAAAGGCAGACTCTGTTAGTTAACAGAAAGCATAAAAGCCCAGTGAAGAGATTTAAAGAAAAGGCTACGGCACAACGCACGATGGGTAGGAACCAGAAATTCCCTGGAAACCAGTGCTGATGATCAGCTCCTTCATCTCCCCCCTCCAGACCTCCATTTCAACTCTCCTCCCCAGTGCACACTTTCTGTAAGAACACGTTTGCACCTCCAGCTACTGCCTGTTTACCTCCCTGAACCCTGAGCTCCAAGCATCCGTACATGCAAAGTACAACAAGACCTGTTGAGGGCAAGGAAGGCGCCAACGCAATCATTCTCAAAGAAACATACTCTTGAAAAAGAACACAAAAAAGGTGAAAGTGGAACTTGTAGTGATGAGAGTCAAGTGTTGTCCTAGCAGTGAGGTAGAGCTGATCTGACAGCTGCTTTCCTTACCTTGGGTGCTCATGAGTGACCGGGCTGTCTTGTTGCAGCTGCTGCAGGCTGAAACTCTCTACGTCGCCTCCATGCAATTGTCAGTGTCTCTCCAGGAGCCTTGGAGGGGTTATTTGTGCTCTGCTGCTGTTGAAAAGCAAAGGAAACACAACAAGCAGAATACCTCCTGGCCCCTGAAGTGCCAAAAGTTTAGGGAGAATCAGGAATGAAGGAAGCAAGTGCACCGGCGTCAGAATGAGCAAAGAGCGACACAGAAAGTAAGAAAAAGTGTGTCAGAGGCTGGGAGGGGCGGAGAAGGAAAATGCAAAGATCTGACAGGAAACCAGACTATAAATCTGCTTAGGGTTTTAAAAAAACACATTTCTGCTCCCCAGCGATACAGCCTGTTTGCAAATGACTCTGCACACAGGTGACAGCAGAGCCCTGAAGTACCACTGTACGCAAACGGAGAGGCTCTTTCGCCCCTTCCCCAGGAAGAACAGTGGGCAGAGCTGGCAGCAGCACAAACAACTGGCTCAGACAGAAAAATCAGGGTGTCTCCGCTGCCCCACTTCTAGTTCTCCAGGCTTTTAGTGCCAGTTTCCCTCAGGTGAAAGGGAACACGCTGAATGCCAGCCTTACTGGTGCTGTGCCTCTCCGGCCACAAAGCAGCAGCTCTTGCTTCTCAGTGCAAACACTGGCTGGAAAGCAAGCGGGAAAGAAAAAAGAAAGGACTGAACAAAAGAGAGTTTCAAGAACAACAGTTCCAGGCAGAAGGAGTTCTGGGTTTTCCCAAGGTTTGAAAAGCTTTTCAAGAAAACATCTATTTTATTAATAGCTGCTTTTGCTAAAAAAAGTCATCAACAAGATTTACTTTATGCAAGCATTCGATTATTTTACAGTTGAAGGATACTTTAAACAATATATTTTCTGACATAAAGAAGCCGCAGGACCTTGTGTTGCTTTAATGCTGGACTCCAGGGTTAAGGCCACACATGCAAATCCAGCTACTGGGGGATCTCACTGAGGACATGTACCTGCTGCGCTATGGCTAAGAGCCTCCCTCCACAGGCAAGGCAACGAGAGCAAAGTCAGCCAGTCCTTTACCTTCCTGTTCTTCCCGTCCCGCTGCTAGAAACATCCTGCTGTGCTGCTGCCATCTCGCCCAGGGAGCCTTAGCCCCCATCACTTGCATGATGCTGTGCTGGTTTTTGTTCTGCTATTGCCTGTTTGACATCGGGGGGAAGACAAGGCACAGATACTGCTACTTCAGTTCAGTCCCTAGGCTTGGCCCTTTGCACTGCGCACACGAATGAAGCCTCCCTGGAGTCAGCAATAGGTCCTGAACATGTGAGAATCAGAGGAAAGACCCCTTGGAGGAAGAATCACATGTGGGAATGGGCATGCATGTATGGAGGGTGACTGTGGCCAGAAGAAAGCAACTGTACATACGTGCGCGGGTGTTTTTATCTCATGAGAGAAACTAACAGAAAGAAAAGCAGAAACATGAGGAATAATAAGTCGAAGTGACCAATGACAGATAATTTAGGAATGTGGAAAGGGAAAAAGCACAATGATAGTCATGGAGTGAAAAAATGAGAAAGGAAAAAATAATTGTTAGAGAATAAAGGAAAACACAATGAATGGAAAGTAAGTATAAAAGTACAGTGGAAAAACTATCAAAGGATACAGTACCGTCGAACAGAATGGAAGAAGTGAGATGATAAAGTGAAAAGAAGAAATGCAAGGGAGAAAATCTATGGCTCAAAGTGTGATTACAATAGCACTCAAAAGCATTCTTACCAAACTGGAAACCTGAACCCCATGAAAATCAGGAGGGAGCAGGTTATATTCCAGGCAGCAAAATGTGCGGGGCACATGTGCTCTAATTTCCCCTTATCATTCCTGTAATTTCACGTTGGCATCTCTACCTGGTGTGCTGAGGGCCCAAGCTGACCTGTAAGGACAATCTTGGAAGGGATTCCAGATCTCTAATCAAGAGCTCAAAGACTAAATATAGCAGGAATTTCTTTCTCTTACTGAGCAACAGCAGAACATGCTATGCTCCTACCGAATTTTTTCCAGTGAGGACTATAATGTTACGTGCTACCTATACTCTTGCGCAACATCACCAAAATTTGCCTTTGACTAAACTTGCAAACTGCATGTGAGGACGTGCAGGAAAGCCTCCTGCTGTGAGCAGCCACAACTCCATCCGTGTGTGACAACTGCATGGAGAGGCTCTGCAGCCTCTGACTGGGGAAAAGCCAGCAATATTTTGGAGAAAAACTGAAACAGAGCTACAGGAATCATGGCCTACAATTATTCCATCAAAACCAAAATAAGTTATTTCTGAGCCAAGCTTTCTACTGCTTTCACAGAGGAAGCTGGTTTGTGCATGCAACAGAGGAACCATTTCAAGCACAACCAGAGAAATTAACTCTGCTGGCAGGAGGCTTTGTGGCTTCACTTCGATTTAAAAACCCCGGGTCTTCCCCACATGGTTCCTAACCTGAAAGGAAAAACGTTCTAGAAAGTCAAGTCAAAACTTACCAAGTCTTATTAAAGCTTTCTCCTTCTGTTCTTGCTTTCTTCGGCAAATCGGGTATCAAAGAGTAGACTACAAAACTGCCCTCCAGAGTCAAGCAAGGCGTTAGATATCATTTGTTCCTGTTTCTGCTGTTTTGCTTACTGATGTGGATACAAACAGCTTTCAAAAAGTACGATAACTGTTTTAAAGAAGACTGCACATTTCCCCGGGCCTAAAGCGACACCCTAGAGATGAAACAATTATCCAGTGGAGCCTAAGCAGCTTTAAGGAGTCTATCACTGAAACTCACAGGACCTAAAATTCTCCAAATCATAAAGACTTTGCTGGCAAACTGAGATCAGCAGAGTGGGATCCAGTCATCAATCACAAAGCCACATGTAACTGAGTATCAACTTTCTTTTATAAAAATTTACAATCTTAATCCCAGTTTTCAAGCTATAAAAATGTTACGGTTGAGGTTACAGTTCCTTGAGGCTGGTAGACTGCAGCAATGTGTTTCACACAATGCAAGTGTAAAAAGTAATTATGTTCTGTTAGGCAACTAGAAGACTCAAGAAAATCCAGATGTCTCACCTAAAAAACCAGGTGTATGGCAAAAAGCTGCAGAATTTGAACCAGGGGGGTTTCCTGAGTCAAATGCAGGGTCTAGGACCTTGGCTGGGAGAGTCACAGCTCTACAGACATACATACAATGTTGAAAACTGAAAGACATTTAAAGAAGCACTGGAAACATGATATTGAGAAAAAATCCAAAAAGAGCTTTCCTAAGCAGTCTGATTAAAAAAAAGAACACTTGGAAGTTTGATTAAACTGTCTTTTGTTATTTTTGACCTATTCCACTCAGGGAAGCAGGACATTTTCTTTTTTTTTTTTTTNNNGAGGTGTTTTTTTTTTTTTTTTTTTTTTTTTTTTTTAGCTAAAAAATCCACTGGAACTTTTAGTTTAGCTAGGTGCCCAGTTAAGGGGTAAGAATTTTTTAAAAAAAATTCTATTTTTTGATTATGGCTTCTCAGTCTTCTTTCACTAAACCCAATACGTGAAACAATAAATTGCACCTCTGCTTGCAAAGAAACTGCCCTCACATGAAAGTCACCTGGCCGGGCTCACCTGGCATGTCTGCCATCTCCATCTTTCAAAGAGACTTCAGGAGAGAGCACATTTAGTTCCTTCCAATTGCTCTAATTCTGCATGATCTGAGCCCTGATGGTAAAACCTGAATAGCAAGTCCATCTTAAACCCTTTGATGGTGCTGAACCTTCCCTTCCTCCAGGCTTTTACTTTGGGATCTCTGCCTAAAAAGCCAGCAAAATTTCAAGGTTATTCTATTATTCTATCAGGGTGATCAAACAGTGGAGAAGACTTGGCTGCTTAGAAATTCCTCCACATTGCTGCTGCCCTCCTATTTTGCTCATAGTGCCTTTCATCCCATAACACTGTTATTGGGGTCTATGGGGAAAGCTTCTCTTTCTGTCCCATTATGTAAAATCTGTGTATCCAGTGGAAGGTTCTCCTTGTACACCGTGACTTCCTACAGAATGCCTTTGTACGGAGTTCTTACACCACTTGGAAGGGCAGACCTTAACTCTGAAAATAACCTGCTAGATAGCTTTAAATAGTTGCAGACAGAAGAGCTGGAAAAAACATCAGCATTTGGTAGCAGAGAAACACTAAGCTGTCCAGCTCTTAATCTGCTGTTCCTTTTCTTCTATTCCCTTCTTCTCCCAAGGGAGCCGTCCCAGCCCATGAGGAGACTGTCCTTGACTCCTTATCAGTGTAACAGTTCTGAAAATCCCTGGGTACCAGAAAGGCATTTCACAAACTAGTGATTTGAGAATTAATATATTGCATTTCTCCTGCATGCCTGAGCACAGTAGCATCGTATATATTGTTAACACAACCCCTCCAACTCCTGAGCGAAAGAAACAGAAGTATTAAATATTTTCCATGTTTTACATATTTTATGTTATCAGCCTTGCTCAACTATCCTTAGAGACTATCATTCTTACTTATAGATGCTCACAATTTATCATTTTTCTCTGGAGATCTGACTTCCAGAACAGAAGTATTTCCCTATTCAATTCACCAGCCTGTGGATAAGCAGCTGTTAGCGTTCATCTGCCTTTCCCAGGCATTAACATAAAAAATGCCCCTTGATCTTAAAAAGTGACACACAGCAGGGTTTCTTTAACACCTTTGGGGGTAATGGTTTAAATCCAGTAGGGAAATGTTCTCATCTATAGGTTTATGATACACATTTAAACAGTTCTTCAATTGCTTGAACTATGAAATAAGATGACAGCCAAACATATATCAGTGGGGAACAGATAGCATGAAATTCTCTCTTTCATGTGACAGTGTTGGGGCTTACGTATTTTTTCACAAAACTTACAGTCTCTGTTGAATCGACGGTATTATGGGATTTATCCGTGTCAGCTGATAGCGTATTCTCTCTCCTTTCTATGGAAAAGCTGGGTGCAAATCCATTCAGGGGGCTGGGATCACGCCCCACAGCGCGGTGGGTAGTGCCTTGCCAAAAGAACCCGGACCCGTTCCGCCTCTTCTTGGGGCCAAAGGGAAGGAAGCTCCGGAGTCCACAATGCTCCTTCCAGAAGAGTCAGAGTTAATTTAGTGATTACTCCAACCATTCTCTTTTCACTACACAGATATTATTCATCAAAAGTGGGTATGAGCCATAGCTCAGGTCCTTATGCTGTTTGTTATGCTCTTAATTATATGGCCATAGGGCTTAAAATCCAAGGATCTTTAAACTTTCCAGACAAATAACTTAGTTTCACAGCAACCAATGAGTTAGGTACATCCACATTCAACAGACGATGAGGTGAAGTACTAGGGAGATAAGAAAGGAATATTTATTCCCCCTTAAAAGTGATATAGGTTTTTCACATAGTTCAGGTTTTTTAAAAAATTCTTATGGACTATTGTAAAGAAAACGGCAAAAGTTAAAAAGTCAAGACAAACACTTATAAAATAACATTTTTTGTTAAAATAAAGGGGGACAGGAGGGAATCTAATCACTGTTTTTGCAAAAAACTTCAACAGAGTTCAGATCATTGTCACTAGAAAATATAATGAAAAATGAATTTTAGTTCAACAACTTTTAAAATATATTTTTCTAAATAAATTAATCAGTCCCGTATCCCATCTTTCACCTAAAACACAAGGTCATCTTTCCCAACTCACACAACAGCAGAATTTTCAATATGTATTTTGATTGTTAGACTGTGAAGGATTTAACATATCTGGAATCTGAAGGATAATCTATCAAACATGATATTTAGTAGATGCAAGGAGAGGCAAGTTACTTATTCTTGCTTGTTTGTTCTAAATTGGAAGGTTTCTTGTCTGCTTTATAGGTCAACATTTATTCTAATTAAAAAGTATGCATATTTTTAATAGAGACAGATTGAAAACAACTGCAGAGTTTTAATGGTTTGCATTCTTCAACATTTTCTCCCTTTTTATTCATACAGCTTCTTCAAAAGATCAGAAGGAGGAAGACTGATGCTAAGTGCTATCCTCCAAGAGACAATATACCTCACAGAAAAAATAATATTAGGGTTAATTAATAATATAAATGACGCAATATCTAAAACAAGAGTTCTATGTTGATCCATCTAGTTTGAACGGTAAGGGGACATTTTCCGTAGCTTAAATACCCAGTGAATGCAGCCCAGACCTGGAAGCTAAGGACTTTTTAAACTTTCATTAACAGGTCTTATACAGACATTCTGTGTGATTCACATAATCTAAAAGTGCTTCACTTTCCTCATCTGTAAAGAGAACCATGACATCTTTGAACCTGGAACTGTTATATAAATGAGATGTGTCAAAACCAGAACATGAAACCCCATGTGAGCGTATCATAAGTAAATGTTATAAAAACAAGAATTATGATATTGAGTCAAACCGACCATCCATCTCTGCCAGAGAACGGAAACTCTGACTTCCTAAGGTTGGAAGCTGAACCCACCCCTAAGGAAACACAGCTCCTCTCTTGCAAAGAAACCACTGCAGGAACGCGAGCTGGTTCCTTGCAGAGCAGACAGGGAAAAGGTTATGAAACAGGAATTTGCCAAAAGGGCTAGTCAGAAATTTGATGGAAAAATTATCAGAGATCAGAGGTATTACCATGTAGCTAAGTCTTATTTCTCCTTATTGTTTCTTTAAAACAGAATGAGATTCAGCCAGCATCATATGCACAGGTATTCTGCCAAAAAAGCAACGATCGTTTTTGAAAGCAGAGGTTTCAGAGGCAAGTTATGAACACACGACATGTTCCAGGCAAGAGGTAGGAATGCCTGCTGAAGCAGGGGCAGTGTAGCACTGGAAAAGAGGGCAGGGGCAGCAGGTAGGGGAGAATTTTGAGTGGTTTTTAACAGCCTGTTAGACCGAACTGGCTTGCACGTCTTACAGCACAGCCTCAAGCTTATAAAAATCCTGATATCCTTTATCAGTACATGTGATGTCTCTGTGACTTGACAATTATAAATTATTTTTTCATCTTTGGATGTATTTGTTCTTCCAAGCTCTCATGTTCATTTTCCTTTTAACTGTGTAGCTCCCAAGGGAAGGACACTAAGCATTCTTGTAGTAGAGCTCTTAAAATGTATATAAATAGTGGTCATATATCACTGAAGATTTTACATATGTGAGATTAAACATAGCCATAAAACTATATGACTGCTATTTATTGATCCATAAATGAATACTTGCTTTTGAATTTTTAATACTTCTCTTTGAAACAATGGTGTAGTTTTCTGAAAGCTATGCTTTCGCACTGCATGGCAACTCAGTGTTAGAATATTAAATACTTTTTACATCTATATATAGAACTTTCATCTCACTTCATTCCAGTACTCTCATACCCACACACATTACAGGCCATAAACTTTGTAATAAACAGTAATTCACTTGTCATTCATGGAGTTACTTCTGATTCACCTGGTGTAATAGAATGCAGACACCACATATCAAAATAAGTCATGGAAATTAAATAAATTTAAGCATACATAGACTGAGTCTAGGGTTTTGTCTGTAGATTTAAATTGCCACGATTGTAGTAATTTCTTAAATTTATTACATTAATAGCTAATGATCTCTAATAAAACTGAATTCTGATTTCATGGGACATTGCACTAATTACCTTGTTCAATGTATAAATTACCTGTTTCTTGTGTAAAACACACAAGACAAGTGCTGAGCTTACTGAGCCCCATTCATTCACAGAAGTATGCCTACGTTTTATTGTGTATGTAGGAGGGAAAGAACATAGAGATGGACATGGTCCCTTCAGATAAGAGTTTAATCTGAAAAAAATATATTTGTCTAAAATTTACAGCACTGCACAGTGTCCTTTAAGAGTCTAAAAAGTTTAAGATAAAACAAAGAAACAATATTGTCTATTTCTCAAAAGACATCAAATTATGCATTTATCTTATCTTAGCTCACCAAAATATGAAGAACTGCTTAGAAACTTTTAGGCTTAAATTTTCAGTGAGTAAAAGACTTAAAATTTAAGAAATGACAGCGACTCCTAAACTGGACTTTTGTTGAGACAAAGCAGCAATAACCTTAAGAGTATTGACAGATAAAGGGAACTACATTTAATATTAAGATTTCCCATTGCCACTACTGCATCTAATCCTTATCCTTACATGCTAAAACAAACTATATTCCGTGTTCTGTCATGGATGTGTTGAACTTCTTCTCTACTCCGCTATAATTGAGGAATTTAACTGTTATGCTAATCCTGAAGATTTACCCACGAGATAGTTTTTTGTCAGAATATACCACCGTGCAGTCTTTTATTAATTACATACCTGTTGTTAGAGAATTGCCTTCCTTTCTCCTGAGTAGAAGTCATGCATGTCTTATACCGCAAGTTCTTGTATTTCTCTGATCATGAAAAATGGATGTATGTGTAGGAGTACATTTGCCTTCACTGTGTTTAACAGCTCACTAATACTTGGTTCAAGTTTTTTTTTTAGCAACATCCACTTAACAAATATGATGGAAAACTTCCTTCAAGAATGGTCAGTAATCCATTTCTAGCTGTGCTAGCTTCCCAGGGAAAAAGCCACGTGTTTGAACAATACTATGCCTTGGGTCTTGAGAGACTAACAAACTGATGATAGGTTGTCATGAAGGCTGAGCGCTAAGGTACTCAGAAAACTATCAGTCTTACACTGACACATTCGGGAATTGGTTTCCTAGTAAGAGTTCTCTGAAATCTTTGTCCTATTCTGTTCTTACGGAGTTTTGACTCTGGTGACTGTTAGATGTGAGACACTCATAAAATGTTGGAAGGAGGAGTTGAAACAGAGAATCTGATTTTTCTTTGGCTTTTAGTTTTAGAAATGTTCTTTTCATATGAAAATTGATTTCAGTAACAGTACATCCTTAAATTAAGTACATCATCTTATTTCCAGTATGGGAATGAATTCAAAAGTAAGTAAAGAAAAAAAAAAAGTGGGTGCCTAAGGCAAATAAATAGAACTGGTTCTGCGCATGTGATTGGGGGTTAGAGTCCAGCAGAGCTTAAGCGCCTCGGGGTCCGCTTTCAGGAAGCGCAATGCTACAGAAGAACAACAAGTCCTCGTCTGGCTCTTTGACCATGTGCAGGCAAGAGGAGTGGAAAGGGTAAAACAGGAAGGAAGCGAAAAGGCTTGCGTTTCTAAGAGGCTGGAAACCTTTACACTAATGCTATCTCGAGTTCTGCCTGCCGGAGATGCGAGTAAGACAGATGGCAGAACTGTGACCAGCTTTTGAAACTGAAACAAACTACTACACAACCCCTGCACAGGCACCAGCAGATGCCCTCTCATGAGACCTCTGAAACAATGGCAGTTTAGTATGTGGCTGTACCCGAGTCCAGCGAGATTATTTCTGGTCATCTCTTTAATGTGTGACTGGACTTCCTGAGCATTTGTCACTTAGTTAAAATTGCCGCTTACTAGAGGATCCCTACAGGCTTTTAAAAGTTGCATATTTTCTTTCAAGTGTGCTATAGTGCAAAATTAACGTTGACAAGTAATATCCTACTGTACTAGTGAGCCTACATAAAATACTCTCTGCACAGAGAGTGAACCCAACACATGGCAGTAACAAAGGGACAGACTGCAATTTTCTGGAATCTAACGAAGGATGAGAAAGAGGGCAGGTAGTCCTCCAGAACAGGGTATAATCCCATTTAATTTATTTTTTAATACAGAAGATCGAGGAAATGCTTCACATTTGGACACAACAATGTAACTAGGTAATAATGTAGTAAACAGGCAGGATTTGGAGACAAGCGAGGAATCATGGAGACTGGTACATATGTTTCAGAAAACTTAACTGAACTCTTTGCAAAGACAAAAGTACAAGGTATTAGTAGCCAGCAGAGGAGGATCTGCTGGCCAAAAACTATAACTCTCCATAATTCCCTACAGACAAGGAAGCAAAAAAACGAATGAAAAAGGGAGAGTAATGAAATTGTCTTGTAACTATCTCACACATACAGAACACTGCTCTGGTCCAAAAACTACACAGCAGTCACTGGCCTAAGAGCTGCATGAGAAATACGCTGGTACTTGATGGCTTCATAGAGAAGAATAGAGATGACAGCAAGGAAGAGGAGAAAGCTCTAAATACGAAATCTGCAGGGAGTCAAAAAACCATACATGAATATTGCACTTGAGATGATGAAAGTGAAAGGGCAGAACAGAAAACCAAACTTTGGACACAGAGTATCGGTGGAACGGGTGGCTGAGCAGGTGTAGAAGACTCACTAATGATGAAAGTACAAACACGTGGTCAGTGAGGGAGGTTTTGCACTGATTTCTTGAAACAGAGCAGGAATTCATTTCCATTTCTAAAGATAGTGGTAGTATTCTGCTTTCAGCAAAACCTACGAAATAGGCATTTGCTATAAATAGTACTGTATGCTTCTATGTGCCCTTCATCTCAGATTCTCAACCGTTACTATTTTTCCCAAAGAAAGAAGCTCAGTGATATTGACCTACACATGGAAAAAAAAAAGAGGACTTGCAATTTTACGGAACAGACACAGACATTCTCACTACAGGCAAACAAGAAGTGCCCATATAGGACGTGGCACAACTTAATCCTTATTATGTTAAAATCACAGTTCAACCTTTTTTTTTTTTTTTTCCATATGGAAAACCATTGTAGATGCCTTAGGCATAAGAAAGAAAACAAGTATGATAGTAAGTAAATAAAGGCCTAAATTAACAAGAAGGAAAAAGTGAGAAGAAAGATTAGGATGATGATATAAAGCTTTCAGCAGAGGCTTTCACTTTGCTGAGTGTAGTCTGAACTGACAGCCCTGGCTGGGAGCTAAAACTCAAGTGTTCAGAGGAGCGGAGAAGGAGAGCTCACTTTTATTTTTTGCTGAGTTGAAAAGTGTCACTTTTCATTTTGCTTTTATAGTTGCTGGAGACCATTACTGCTCACCCCATATTGGCTTTCCCTGCCCTGGAGAAAGTAAATGACATCTGAGAATGCAGTAACTGTGTGGTTTATCGGCCCATTACATGGTACCTCCACAAAACTACTGCAGGCTTATCTGGAACATTTTAGCTTTACATCAGGTGGATGAATCAGCGACAGCTACTTTTGTTTATATAAATCTCAACAATTTTACAATAGGGAAACAGGAACACAATGTCTGCTATGACAAGCCTAGAGGAAAGCATGAGCATCACTGGAGACCTTGTAGGAACTTTCTGTCCTTGAAGAGAGAAGGGGTGACCTTGAAGAGAGAAGGGGTAATAGGGAATAATATCAGGGTATCTAGTGGAATGTGTACATAGTACAGATAGCTGGCAAATCTTATTTTTGGAATAAGACGTATACATCCTTTTTAGCTGAATTCAGAATGCCTCCATACGCTGTGAAGGGGTGAAGCTAATGCAGTAAAGAAGGATTCTTTCTGGCACGACCCTGACAGCACAGAAAGGGGCACTGCAAAGGCCAGCTGCTTCTTTTTCATTACAGAATTTAGATTAACCCACTGTGAGACTTTTGATGGAGGAGACATCTTTGGGTATGACAGCACCTCTCTTTTTTTCCTAATGAATACTCAGCACTCCTGTGGTAAGGAAAAGGAGGAACAGGAGGCAGCACCCAGCTATGCTCCTGGAACGGTCAGAAGCAAAGGGTAATTAATTCTGTCATGGTGCAAAAGAGAGTAAGTGAAAATTCGAATAAGCATTGCCTGTAGGTTCAGTGACTGGATGATACCAGAGCTGTAAAGTCAGAGATTGTAGGATCAATGCACAACCACAACCTGCTGCTCTGCAGTTATCTGTAATTGAGGTTGCTGGCAATTGTCCCTGAAAGCAAGTTGTATCAACCCTTCCCACCAGATATCTTATGTTACCTCCACATGGATGCAGAGCAGGTCATCTCAGACATTAGCTTTTATTCAGATAGCTAATGACTTCAAACATACAAAAAGTACTAAAAATAAAGCCCATGAAATTTAAATGGAATGATTTTAGAGTTTACAAACTCAGAGGAGCTAGCAAAGTCAGAATCAAAAGCGAACTTTCAGGTTCTGGATAAAATGAAAGGTGGATTAAAATACACTACTGCATTTCTTTGGTATTTACTGTAGATTAAATTATTATACTTGCCTCTTTTTGAGATTTCCCACCCCCCGCCCCAACTGCCTTACTCTTTTCCTGGTTCTTGCATGAAAAGAGACAGTTCCATTCCTTTGTTCCCATGCAAAATCATATGAAAGAGATTTGGGGTTATTTAAGGTAACTTTTCCTCCAAAACCAGGTCCTTATTTGTTTCCCAATCTTGACTTCAGAAAGCAGGCAATAATCTGAAAATATGCAACCAGAGAATGCATACACTTCGCAATCTCAAACTTCTTATTCCCATATTCTCATTCCCCGTCACTTGCGGTGTTTGCTGTCTCTGTTTAGTCATCCCAGAACCCAGCAGTACAACTGTCTCAGCTGCCTTGGTATCACTTGCTTATTTCTGCCACCTGCACGTGACACTGATTTATTCAGCCACTGAGCGTGCTTCATCGCTTGGGCTAGGAGGGCTAGCAGCAGCTCTCCTTTCATACGCAAAACACTTGTGTAATGCCCAGCACAAGACCCTCAGCTCTTATTTGCATCTGATTTGCAGTTCTATCTGCCAGTGTGAACTGAAACAAAATCTCCAGATCACAAAGTCTGTGAGCGCAGTTGTTTCCATACCACAAGGAAATTAAAGCAAACACCACCTTCCTCTCCCTCTCCCCGCTGCGCACTGGTCACTCCCCACTGTACCAAATGGGTGCAACAGCTGTACCGTGGTGCGCTATTTCAAAGACTTCATTACTTGTACAAAATATGTTGCTGCACATTTACCAATGCACTGTGAAGTATTATAAATAATTAAAACCAAACCATTCGTGTCAGAAATAAATGAACAAAGCCCATTTTGCAATGCAGCATCCCTGATTTATTTTTATTGCATTCATTTATAGCATTCGTTAATTCACAAAACCCAGCAGTCCACACAGACTGGGTCTCCAAAACGTTAGTAAATGCTAGTGAGGTTGTGTCTTCCCTTCAGGCTCATAAAGGAACATATCACTTTGGGTCAATAAAAAACCATACAGAATACACAAAATTAACAGCCAAATGCTGCTTTATTTCACATTCTGTGTTTTCCAAGTGTATGCTATTCCGAGCGTATTTCTTTAGGAATCTCAGCTGCATTTTAAATTTGCATAGGGGTACAAAATATGCAGAATCACACTTCAGTTAGAAATAATTTTAAATACAGCTATAGCTAATATCTATACCTTGAGAGACTGATATTACCTTGGCTGCTCCCTGACTTCCAGCGTGCTTGTTTGTGAGCATCATAAACGACACTGCTTCTTTTTAAAGTTTCAGTTTCCTGAGGTGAGGATTTCTTTTGGGGGTCTAGGTTATGGTAGTGGTGATCAGACCTTCTTCCCTTATTGCTCTGCTTCTCTCATTGGCTGTATCACAGATATATTTCACAAGAAAGCTGTGATCGAATATAGGAAAGGATAAATAAGCATATCACCTCAGAAGTACTGCTCGTAATATAAAGCCATACTGTGCAAAAACCTACTTTTTTTCTTCATATCATTTTAAAACAGATTCTGGGTGGAGGCATATGCAAACCTATAGCCAAATTCTTATTTTAAATCCTGAAACAATTCCTCAAAATTAATAAAATTGTAACGAGCTTAAAAACTCTATTCAAAAGTATTTTAGAACAAATATACAGGCACTTGTAGCAAAATAAATCCTGGGATAATCTTGGACTCTTCCAATTCCATTCATTCCATCACAACCCCAGGTTTCTCTTTACAGCTCAGTCCCTGATGGCAACGACCCCTGTAACAGAAAGAGCTCACTGGGTCTCTGTACTGGAAGAATGCCCACAAAAGCTGGAAAGCAGATAGTTCTGTGAGAACCAAGAGAAAGTGGAATGCTCATCTCTTTTAAGTGTCTTCTCTTAGTATTCTGCCAAAAAATTTCAAACTCTATGCATGTGTTGTTAATACTATGATTAAATTAATTCATACTATTCCAGTATTACCTATCCTACAAAATTTTGCAACTACTGCAGAGTTATCTTTGGTAAAATTTCATAGGTTTATTGATTGTGTGTCAACATTTTAATCACAAACGGTTTCGTCGATGGAATATTTTAAATCTTTCCTAACGTTTCTTTGAGCTTCCCTGGGCTATTTTTTCTTACCATTTAAAGAGGAAATATATTCTCAGAAGCTAAAATGGATGTGAACAGGTAAGAAAGCAAAGGCTTTGCTTCTATTCTGTTCTATTCTATACTAGTCTACACTGTTCTGTTCCATTCCTATGCTTTTCCCAGCACAAAGTGGGGAGGTTTGTAGACCCAAGTCACTGCACTTTTCTGGTAGTTTCCCTATTTATGAAACTGCAGTATACCCTTACCTGCACGCCAGCTGCACCACAGAAATTAGTGAATTTAATCTTGCTACCTTATCACGGCAAAAACACCTGTAAAAATGAACAGGACGCAAAATTAGACACCATTCCCTTCACTTCCTATCGCACATGATGTTTCACAGCACAAATAGCTCCTTGATACCCGGGCAAATTCCCAATTACAAGCTCCTCACAGTGGATATTTGCACATGTAGCCCTACAATCTGCAAAGCGTACTCAATCTTGCATAAAAAGGACTTTAAGAAAAATTTATTCCTCGCTGACATGAGTATAAATGCTCCATTGAGTGGGGCTTTTCTGCTATGTAATGGGGTGCTTTAAGCAAGGACGTCCAAAACATTGAGTATTTGATGAGTTAAGATGTAAGGAGACTGGGGGAAGCAGATAGTCTGCTCTAATTCATAGTGAGAGTGCAACTTCTGCATAGCCTCCATTGTGAAAATCTTAGAGGAGCCGTTGAGCTCACTTGAATCCTTGGCCAAGAAACACACCTCCACAGACAGGTCTTGATACAGGTCTCAGGGTCAGAAATCCATTTCCTTTGTGTTCAATAGGATGGGAGGACACACTTACTGAGCATGGAGTCTGGCTTCTCCCAGAAAGTACTACACTCAAGGTCTGAACTTATGCACATAATTATTATTCTACTCCAATAATCTTTATGCATGAACTGGATTTATTTTATTTTTCTAAGCCATTATTTAATACAATAGGCAGTGCAGAAACTCAGAAGCTAATACAATCACTTCTGCAGTGTACTGCATGTTTATCTGGCTGAAAATGTAAAAATGTCAGCATGCATGAAGTATATCAGAAGTGTCACTAGGTCCATTTGGTATGCAAAAGAGCCCTGGAGAAGTTATTTTATTTAAAAAAATAGTTACTGCAAATTACATTTCTCCTACTATACCTCCAGTACTCAACAACTAGTTTAAAAACAAACAAAAATAATATCTGAATTTTAGATATCTGTAAGTAATGAAACCCAAACGATTACAAGACTCAGATCCAGACTGAGATTTAAATACAACAGCTTTAACCTGAGCAAGCTTGTCATACGCGAGGTTTTAAACAAATTTGAACAGTTAAGGTGCCTTCCAGTTCTTACCAGAGAAACAGCTCTGACACCTATTTTGAGTTAACTAATGCTGCAGAGTGAAATCTTCTCCAAGTACCCATTTTTCAACAAATGCTACTGAGTTTTAACCCTGAATGCCCCTAATAGTTGGTATTGCTTACTTTCTACTTTGTACATAATTTTCATCAGAGGAAAGCGGCTACAGAAAGATCTACTGCAGGTTACCTGCGTGAGCCGAGGTGAACTTTGTCAGGGATCACAGTTCAATTTTGGTCTTGGGGAGACGTAGTTACGTTACTGCGATAGTTAAATGATGCAACGTTTGACCCGGTAACCAGTAAAGCAGAATACGTGACTCTCCATCTTCAGCTAGAGAATCAGCCTTACAAGCAAACAGGCGCAGAGTCAGTCGGTGGGCACGTGTTATACCAGGGCTTACCAGTGCCTTTTAAGAACAGCTAAAATCCCGTCTGCTAACAAAGGCGGGGGCTGAAAGGCAGAGCTCCCTAAGCGGGACCGTGAACAAGAGCGGCTGGAGCTGGAGGACTGGCTGCCCAACACCAGGCTGGGGTGCAGAAGACACTGGCTGTTGGGTTATGCGGAGACTTCACTCTGCTCTATTTATTCAAGAATGCCTTAGCCACTAAAGCAACAGGCAGCAGTGTAATAACATAATCACCATAACAATGCCGACGCTTCATTATTGAAGGAGCACTATTTAAACCACCGCCTTTTTCTATTAAAACATTAACGAAAATCCCCATTAAGTAATCCGCATTCCACAAATGATGGTGACCTAGGTCTGCTGCTGCTACAAGCATAACTTGCTTTAGGGCAATGGGCTCTTAACAGCTATCAGTTTACAGCAAATGAACATTTATCTGATTTTTTATTTTATTGTATTGTATTTCTGTAATGGTGCTTGAAATTAACATTTTTATTCTGTTTTTTTCTGCTCTTTTTCAATCATTAATGTAGTAAATTATGCCAGCAAAATGAGTACAATAGTTTCATCTGTGTCCTAAAAACCTGTTAAGTGTCTGAGCAGAAACTGTGTAGCATTTTGAGCTTGACCCTTTTATTTCCAAGGTCATACTTGGGCCTATTGACCTAAACCATACTGACTCCAATTCAAATATTCACAAGAAGAATCCTATCAAATTAAAAGCATAAAGTGGAGGGAAAAAGAGCCTAGACACACGGTTAAATAATCAAAGCTAAAATAATCTATAACTAGTCAAAGAGTTTCAGTGACATCCGCAGGCTATCCTCCTGTGAGGCCCCTATTGTATTCTTCAGATTTTAAAAAACCTCATAAGTTGAGGTATTCGGCAAGCTGCTGGATATAATTTATCTTGCTTTAATTTATTAGAACGTGTCTCTATATCACTGTTCTTATTTCAACAAAGAGGTTTTTAAATTGGTAAGACTAAATGTATATTTAATTTATTTCACCCAGTAAAGAATCCTTGAGAAAATCAATTTCCATTTACAAAGGTATCCCAGCAGGTTGGAAGTCCCATTACTGCAGTATTGTACCTCTTATATCCAGGTTTATGTGACATATGGTATCATTTCTTCTCCATGATTCTATTACTTTTGGAAAACTATGTTAAAACATCATTATAAATGTCACTTAAACTGACAAAAGCTGTGAATATAAAAGTTAGTGCTGATCACTGGCAGTTTTGGTTGTATACCTGATAATCGAGACACACAATTTTCATATTTCTGCCATCATATGACCAAGAAAATTTCTTATACTTCACCATCATGACTACTGAGGTATTACCAACAGTACTATTTCTAATCTGCTAAGGCATAAAGGGGTTCCATACTGCTGCATTTTTTTTATCAGAAATGCCCACCAAAAAAAATAAATTCGTTTTCGTCGTGTACAGTTATTTCTTAATCAAATTACACTATTTAAATGTCCACAGTGGGTATCCTAATGCTGAACAACTGATAGATTTAAAATTTACTGTTTTGCAAAGTATGGAGTCTCAAAACCTTTGCTTCATCCTCACAGAGAGCTGAGAATCAACATTTTAAAGATCTTCACTTTGATACTATGGTATAGACCGAACCTAAATTAGTGTGACTAGTTGTCATGTACATCGGAAGACTTGCAAAACTCACTTTGGGTTCCACTACTCATCAGCTCTGCAACTGCTGGTTCCTTGGGACCACGCGTACCTAGATCCCAGGACTGACCAACACCGCATTAACACGTTTAGATAGCAGCAGTTATTCTAGACCACAACTGGATGAGCAGTTCCCACCAAGGTAACGTACTCAAAAACTACAGGGTTCCACCTTACCCTTCCCTGCCTAAAGTTCACTTCCCCATGCTCGGCTCAAGGAGTCCAATTTTGTGTTTGGGGTTTTTTTAATTTAATTTGAGATTACAAGCAAGGAACCATTACAATCCTTCATAGCTGCCATTGTTCTCAAAGTGTATGTTTGAATCTACAGACACCAAACAATGCAACTCTAATAAAGTAAATTTTTTATGACCCGTTATTTTCACAGAAATTTAATTCAGTTTCAGGTTGGGCCTTAATTTCCTTTATAATTTTATACTAAGGATTAAAAAAAAAAGTGTGTGTGTGTAGATATATATAATAAAAGGTGCTGTGAATTACAGGGCTCTAATTCCATCAGGGCTTCTGATGACATCATAAACTATGGGAGAGGGAATCCAGTGGATTGTGTAATCAACAGAATCCAAAGCATAAATTACAGCTGTAATTCAAACCTGACCTGCTTTGCATTTCAGACAAAATAGTGGTAAAACTGCTGTGCAGTTACTGGTATTTTAGTGCTACTGCAGCTGTTAACCCTGCTTCCTCAATAACATACCCGAGACATACCCAAGCCCATTGACTTTCACTGACCCCAGCTCATCTTCAAATATTGCTGGAGAGTTTTGGTATCCTTGTACATGACATTTTGCAATCAATGAGCACGACTTCAGGATGAATGCTGATTTAGGTGTATAACAGCACATGCAGGAATTACAAGAGCTTTTTCTAGAACTGTAATGTGCACAACATTGCAATGAATAATGCTCCATTCCCCAAGCTAGTGTAAGAAAAACAGCGTTGTAAAACTAATCACCTCATAGCCCAGGAATGACACAGCTGAGGTTGCCTTTGCAGCCTTGACTCATGGGAAGGTGTGTCGTTCCCCTCATCCACAGTAGTACAGGTTTCAAAGGCAACTAGGGGAATCAGATGCTCCAGTCTCACTGAAGTTCTGAACAATGTAGCTCTGTAGGTCTTTTAGACACCTTTGAGAAGTATCATTTATTGTATTTAATTCTACAGCCCTTCTGTCTTACTGAAGGATAGATGGTGCTTATGAAGTCATGTCTGAGCAGATGTAATCAAGTTCTTAAATTTGAATATATCCTTAAATCCCATTTCCTTTAGTAGGAATGTAATGAATCTCCGACCTGACGAGGTGTGATGTTTACTTTAAAATAATATCTGAAAGCAGAAGAGAAAAACACCTCATATCTAAGCACTTTTCTTTTCTGAACTGCAAGAGGACTCAGAAGTCAAAAGAGGAGGAAGACAAAGACTGTGTTCCTTAAGAATGCACATAATGACCAAAGGCAAAAAGAATGAAGATAAGATTTCCCCATGTGGGAGTAAAGTTTTCCCTTATTTATTCTCAGAATTAGTATGTAGATTACACAATAGAAATGCCTATGTTCAGTACAAACACTTTTCATTTGCTAAAGCAAAGTGATTGAAATTTGGAGAAAGGAAATCCCAGATCAGACAGTGGCAGCAACCATTCCAGTCCATGGACAATAATCTACCCATGTGACAGGAGGCATTCAATTTTTATAACCTGGAACTGTGTCAGGTGTCTGGGATCAGAAAATAGAGGGCAATTTTTTTCCTAACCCTCCTTTGTAGCACATTTTTTACAAGGTTTTAACCTCCAGCAAGTCTGGGATTTGAAAGGAGAAGGTATCTCTCTTATACTATATCCCTACATCCCACATCAGGCTAAGAGTAAATTCCAGTAAGCCATTAACTGTGTATAAATCAATAAAAAACAAACAAACAAAAATAAATCCCAGAGGCCAAACATATCAGATCAGAATTTCCAAGCACTTGTCTGATTTATAGACTCTCTTTACTAATTCTAAACCCAAACCTGTTATCAGCCCTCAAGCTGTGCATCAGGAATGCCACACAGCCACTAGTCTTTATGCTTATCTTCATCACCATTTCCCCTCTGCCACTTCAACACAGTACAGAAAAAACAACTACTCTTCTACTATTGGATATCACTACAGGCGATTTTGCTCATTATTTGAGTATTATGTACTTGATTGCTGCGCACACGTTTGTTGTTACAAATACAGTTGTCGTCTTCATGTATGATTCTTTAATAAGCTACTGTTAATAATGCCCAAAGCAGCACAACACATGCAGCTACAGCATGCAAAACACACAACATAGAGGTACCGCAAGGTGCTTGTGTGTTTGTGTGCACCTGTATACACACAAAGAACAAAGAGAAAAGAAGAAAACACTTTTATAACTCTTCCTGTTGGAAGCCTGACTGCGTTGCAACACAGGACAAGATGATGCTGTACCATTCCTACATAGAGCTGCATAATGGTTCAGTAATGCAGCAACACTACGTTCAGAAGCAAAAACTGTTGCATCAAACTACAACTTGAAGTGAACATGCAGAGGACGAGTTGCACAATGCTGACTTCTTCCAAATATAGCATAAGAGTACGGTTTTCTTCTACAAATCTCTTTGAATAATCATGAGAGGTTCGGGCTTCTTGTGAGCAGTCACAGAGCTTTGAAAATTAGTATTTTTGTAACATGTTGGTGGTGATAGCATCCGTGGAACAATGCCACTGCATATGCCACAGAAATATATCACTGAAATAAACCCTCCTTCTTTCCATGCTGAAAAAAAAAGTGAGACACAAATATTTCATATTTAGAAATGCGTATGTTCAAACCCGGCAGCTCCTGCTCTGCCTCCGCTGTTGCAGAGGTGCTGCAGCATTCATGCTGCAGGTCATCTGTACGGTCGCCTGGTGCCTGAGCCCAGGTCCTCAGCACACACGTCGAGTGCAGAGGGGATTTCACCTCTTAGAAGGAGCAGACAAAGTTAATCCCTGCTCTCCATCCACTGACTACAGAACAGAAACACATCAGAAACAGAGTTGATTCTGACCATGTAACATCCCTCATCACAACATCCACTAAAATATCCATTGGCAGATTTAAAAAAAAAAAAAAAGAAGAAGAAAAAAGGCTGTTACATTTCTTTTGGTACTGAAGTACCTTCATACTGCTAGAGAATTTCTCAGGGGGGTGATCATAATAATTAGCACATTATTAAGTAATGAAGCTCATACAGCATACATCATCATCTCCCTAATATCTGGGATTCTGAGATTTTAACTTTTCACAGGAAGAAACCAAATCCAGTGTTCTCAGCCATGCTGTCCTGTAACACACCAGAAGCCAGCACTGTGTGACAGTCACTATTCACCATCAAGCTGCTTCTCCGTGGCTAGAATGTTGAGCACGATTTTAGCACATGGGTTGTTCAGTCCATATCAAATTAGGTGTCCTGCTGGCCATATGCAGGGAGAAAGGCCCATAGGAAAAGTTTTCGAAGCAAAAGCATAGAAGGTTTGGAAGCAGAAGTGGAAAGAGGCATTTAACTAAAATGCAAAGGGGTGGGGAAGGGCAGGAGCTCATTCTGTGACCTTTCCTCCTGCTGTCATCCCAGGTTCTGTACATATTAGCTATGTGAACGGGAATAATGGCACGATTGTCTGACAGGATGACAAGGGACAGCTAGGAACTGGGTCAGGATCAGTCACTATTTGCATACCAATTAGGTAATGTTCTTTCTTTTCTCATATAAGCAGAGTAAAAGGTAACATTTCTCACTTTTAGAATAAAAAGCTTCAACTGTCTTTTACACAATGGCTTATGTTGTATTTTTAGAAAATTTGTTTAGTCCTCAGGAGCTCTGCTAAAACTCATCTAAATTCCAGCTTCATCAACTCTGCTAAGGTATGTTAAGCAGTACCGCCCACCTTTCCCGTAAACCCGTGTGCTTAGCAGTGCGTGTCTTTCTGGCTTCGGAGCACTCGCTCCGATTTCAGTCCTAAAGTGCTGCTATTTAACTCCTATAGTTTTCAGTATATTTTGGGACTGATGTTTGTAGCTTGCCTCTTATTGAAGCCACAGGCCCTTTGTCAACACACCAAAATCCAAAAGTGACACTCCTGCAGATTCCCTCTTCGGTCATCATTAAAACAGAGCTTGAATTCCACCCTGTTTCTGTGCGTGGCAGATTTATGATAGAGATAACAAGAATCATTCATCTTTCTCAAGTTCATGTATGTCACTGCTGGACCGTTACCCCTTTTAGAGAGGCTACTTGCGGTAAGGAAATTGAAGAGAGGAGCAGCTAGATGGAAGCTTTTATCATTTGGACACTCTTCTTGTCCTTATTGATCCTTGCCTTAGTTCAGCCTGTACCCCCTTAGCTACAATAACACTACTTACCTCTAATGAAGGTGGAAGCATCAGAGAGACTATGAATGGTGAATTAGTAAAACCACCACTTCCCAGGCTTCTTTTTTCAAGTGTTTTAATATTTCAGAGACTTTCTTCTAAATGTTTTAAAAGCTTTAAATTAGTAGCTGTAACCTGATCATAAATTAAAAATCTTCCCTTACCAATGTAAAGCAACGCCAAGTTATTTGTATACTTCTTGTTTGTTTACTCTCCCCATCAAGATATTCCCTGGAAACTGGCTCTTATTGCCAAAATAATTTGAAATCATAATACAACATCCACGCTAACTAATCTTGTATTATACCTTCAACAAGCAACTGCAACACCACTCATTTCTTGTCATGCACAAACATCCACCCAAACCCATGAAATTTTAAATGTAAACAAATATTCCAAAGTCCATATAAGCAGAGCACCTAATTCTCACATCAGAATGCAGATAGGTGAGGATGTGTGTGCAATCATATCCAAAAGGAATTTCAGATTATGTAAAACCTTAAATGACAAATTCTGGCCAAATGCAGGAATCACAGTAACTCAAGCTTCTCTCTCCAGACACAAAGGAAACTCAGAGTCACAGTCATGCACATATGCTAAGACCGATATTTATACACTTTTTTTTTTTTTTTAAATTCAATAGCACTACCAGTCACATCTTGGTGTCACCCCATCGCTCTAGATGCTGTGTGGCCATATAATACAAAATAGCTGCTTAAAACTAAGCCAGAGGAAAGCTAAAGGGATTCTGGCATAATGGAAGGAAAAAAACCTAACAACGTGTGCCCACACTGACTTTCCTCACTATGGATGGCCTCTTCCCCTAGATTTTTAGGCAAACTTAAAAGGTTTTGGACTTCTTTGTCTTTCCAATGACAATGGAAAGCCATTGGCTCCACTAGCCATTCCAGGACCAGACACACTTCCTTTGATTGCATTAGGAATTATCCCTAAGCCAAGTGTCAGCAACACATTGGGTCCTTCAGATGTCATTTCTGCAGCTCGTTCTGTTATTAACAAAAACTGGGAACGAATTCCAGCTAGAGCAAAGTATTATAACCCAAAAGATGCAAGATATCATAAAGATGTCATCCCAGAACTCTACTTTCATATTGGTGCTTGTGAAATCCCAGGTGTCTGTCCTAGAGTTCAGAACTGTTCTCCAGTAGTTTTACTTTAGCAGTCTGAAAGCTGGGTTACACAAACTGTCCGTGTGCACATTCTTTGCCTAAGGTGAAAAAGTCATAACAACACTTAATTTACCCATCCTTAGGACTTCACATGACAGCTATATGGAATTGGAATAAAGAAACTGTCAAGTCAACTGAAGGAAGCTTCTGAGAACAGGAAACAGAAACTTAACATGAGCTGGATCTCTGGAAATCATTAGCAATTGGGATGGGATTGGCTAAAAGGTTTCACAAATACAAGTAAAACATTATTCTGTAGTAATTTCTCAGTGTCTTCACCTCAGAAATTGTCCGCCTTAAATTCCACAAACTTTGGAAATACTAAACTCTGTATAACAATCCTACATAATCCCAAGGATGCATTTTTCTACAGTTTATATCACTCCTATGGCATAGCCATACCAAAAACAAACCAAGTGGAGAAAATGTAAATTAAGTTCTTGTTGGCCTATTTGTAATTTAAACAACAAAAACCACAGCCCTTTTCTAAGCATTTCGAGATCCTCACAAGTATATGTCCACCTAACTCACACTGGTTTCACTGCAAGTTGTGCACTTGGGTACACCTGAGAACTCAACCAATGCAGTAATAAAATCCATACAAGTAGTGTAAGGCTCCTGGAGACATCACTTTGCTAATATCCTACAAAGAAAGATGCAGAAAGGTCACTGGTTTCCAGCTTACTGAATATTTACAATGCCTCGTGTCTAAATGTCATTTTATTGCATTCTCCCTGTTATATTCCCTATAAATTAAAAGATGTGCAATTAATTAGTTGTACTTTGGGTTCCACACACACAATTGCATGGCCCTGCCAAACCCATAGCCCAAGTGTGCCACCTAATGGCCCTGGAGTCAAGAATGCATTATTACTACTAGTTTTGCAAATCTAACGCACACCTTCATTTGGTGAAGTGCAGTTTTATGATTATTTTTCTGAAGGACCTACCCACTACATTTCACTAGTAATTCTGAAGGTCTGATGAAATAATTTCTTTAAGGCACTTCAGAATTTGTAGATAAGCAAGCATTTGAATGTGACTTTGAGGTTAAAGAATTCTGTGTAGCTTTAACCTCAGTCAGAACCTCATAGGTGACAAGCTGCCCCAAAACTTTGGTATCCTGGTTGCCTCTATTTACTCCAAATCTCACTGCTAAATGACTGCAATTTCAAATGAAGTTCTGGTGAGTGGCAGCAAAAGATCCATCCCCTTAAAGGAGGCTGTTATTTCTTTTATCTATTGAAGTACTTACACAGGGCAAGCTCAATTTAGCTGGTATCGTCTGCTTAACAATGCAGTCCTATAGCCAAGATAGGTGTGTGCCTTAAGAAGCATCAGGAAAAAACCATGCATACAGGAATTGTGGAACAACATTGCCACGGTGATACATATGAACTGAAAGATAATATCATTACATTACAAAATAAATATCACAGTAGCATACACTAATGAACTTAGTTGTCAAGAAAAGCTCTTAAAAATATTATCCATCTAAAAATACTGTAAAGAAATAAAAAAGAGAAATACAGATGCAATTTAGTTTATATAACAGTTAATATTGGGAAGCGTAGCTACTTTATAATAGTTTACAAAGGTAAGCATTACGAATGTGGTGCAGGGGTTATAGGTTAAGGAAATGAGTTACTTATTTGGTTACATACTCAGAACACTAGGAAGGAGATTTGGGATTTACATCTACACTGCTATTTAGAATAGCTTACTGACAATCCCTGTTTTCTACCACTTGAAAAGATTCAGAAAATACTTACATTTGAATGGGATTAATGATTTATTATAAACACAGTATGCTGGCAGATGAACAAGAGATGGAAAATACTCCTCGACATTCAAATTATTTTCACATGTACTCAGTGCTTCCTTTTCATTATCATTAATTAATAACCTAAAATGTAAATCTCAATATTGTCAGACACAAAACTGTGTAGCAAGACAGGG
Source organism: Psophia crepitans (assembly GCA_013399095.1). Classification (NCBI taxonomy): domain Eukaryota; kingdom Metazoa; phylum Chordata; class Aves; order Gruiformes; family Psophiidae; genus Psophia; species Psophia crepitans. The sequence goes on along the minus strand of VWZZ01000866.1, from coordinate 753,587 downwards.
CTTATATTATTTATTTCGAAATAATTTGTACTAATTCCCCTTTTCTTTCCAAACATGCCTGAATTCTGTGCCTTGCTTTCAAGATCTACTTCACCATCCTGCTTAATTCAGGCAGGATGAACCATATACACCTTTTTATTCTGATAAATTCATCAGAAAGAAAAAAAAAATCACTCTAGATATAATAACACACTCCCACCTGTTTTACAATCCCATTGGTGAAAAGGATGCTTGGATTTCAGATACAATGACCTTGGTCTGGTTACTCTGAAGTTCTGAAAAGAGATTATATTGTTACAATTTGATAAGAGATTTCAGAAAACTTAAGCCTGAAAGAAAAAAAAACCCACTATCTTATTTACAGGGTATTTAGAAACCACATAAGACACAGTTAAATTTATGCAACTGTTGCCTAATCAGCCACTTGTTCAGAGCTGCCTGTTCGACTAGCAACTGAGAAGCTATTCCAGTCACTTCATGTTGAGATTCCAAACTCTAGTGGATAGCTACTATAGGAACACATGATATTTCTATTACTGGCTGCTAAACAGGATAGTATCTCACAATCTGTCATCTCAGGATTGCTAGTAAAACAACAAAATAAAAATAAAGATAGAAAATACCTAAGAAGAATTAAGGAAGTCATGGCCAAGGCATTTCTGGGGAAGTGAAGTTTAAAAAAGTTACGGTTCATAAGCAGTTTTAGTCACGACCAAGGCAGTTCTATGGCTGGCTATATTAAGACTAGGAGTGGCTCCAGTTCATGGAGTTATGATAATACTGCCTTGATTGTGGAAAGAAGAACAAGACACCTCTCCTTCCCATCCCATTCTTCATTTGTTGTGTTGTGTACTTTGTATATTTTGCTAATAAATTGAAGATGCATTTATTCCACCTCATTAAAACTGACATTGACCAAAGGACTGTGTTTCAGTGGGAAGGTATTTTTCACTGCGGGTGCTGGTAATTAGCAAGGAAGGAATCATAGACTGGTTAGGGTTGGAAGGGACCACAAGGATCATCTAGTTCCAACCCCCTGCCATGGACAGGGACACCCCCACCAGCCCAGGCTGCCCAAAGCCCCATCACACCTGGCCTTGAACACTGCCAGGGATCCAGGAGCAGCCACAGCTTCTCGGGGCACCCTGTGCCAGGGCCTCAGCACCCTCACAGTAAAGAATTTCTTCCTAATATCTAACCTAAATCTCCCCTCTTTTAGTTTAAACCCATTACCCCTTGGCCTGTCACTACACTCCCTAATAAACAGCCCCTCGCCAGCTTTCCTGTAGGTCCCCTTCAGGGACTGGAAGGCCACAATTAGATCTCCCTGGAGCCTTCTCTTCTCCAGGCTGAACAAGCCCAACTCCCTCAGTCTGTTCTAGTAACAGCCGTCTGATCAACTTTGTGGCCTCCTCTGGACTCAGTCCAGCAGCTCCATGTCTTTCCTGTACTGAGGACCCCAGAGCTGGACAATCAGTTGACATTTGTAGACACAACCTTTCCCACTCTTTATTTGGAGATAAAATTTCCTTAATGTATGGCACTCCTACTGTTTGCATGTATCTTAAGACTGCAATTCTGTATAAATATTTAAATTAAATCAGTGGCAGCTTTCTCTAGTGACGAAATACAAACGAAACTTGCAAAGAAAAGAAAAACTGCTTTTACTGAATGCTACTGAAAACTGCATGAGGTTTTTATAGAAATTTTTCACACCACTCCCTCTCTCATTTCCTGTTGTCATATAAATAATTCACCAGCAAAATCCTCATTCTGAACAAGAAATGAAAAAATTAAATAAACAGATGATCCACAGATATGCATGGGCTCTGCAACAGTTTGTGGGTTTTTTTTTAAGTTGAACTAGGTAGTCACTTTTTAGCAAGACAGCCTGGCACACTGGGAGGAAAGGAGGGGATTGCAAAACTTGCAAAGAGATAAAACTGCTCAAGAGGCTAGAATTTGATTTCCTTATCAGACTGAGAAAGTTACCCAATGCAAAGCAGAGTGCAAACACTGAGCTTCCATATTTTAAGCATGCAGAAAAGAAGTGGTAATTGCGCAGCGATGGCTCTGAGTTCATGGCAAAATAAGTCACTAAAACAGGTGAATAATTCAAATTTGACATATCTGTCAAGGTAGCAGAACGGGCCAGATGTCTTCCTATCAACAGCAAGTAGGTAGTAGATTTTCCTCCATTCCTATCGTGTTCCAAAGATCGTGAAGTCAAAGAATCTTGTTAAGTGAATAATCCAGTTTTAGCTGAGTGGAACAGAATTTGCAATCATAGAATGTTGCTGTAAACTTTCACATTACTTGTGTCACTATTACTCACCCCAACGTGATCTGTAAAGCTCAAAAACCATTTCAAAAGGAAGGTTCTCAGCACTTTAGAGTGAACCCTGCTTGAGGTCTCTTCCAACCTTAATGATTCTATGATTCACCACATGCTTGTTGAGCCTGCTGATCCTTCCAAGACTGTTCTTCCTGGTGGGGACAATCTTGAGCATCTCAGTTTGATAGTGGGATACTTTCTACCAAAAAGAAAAAGAGAAGAAAACTCAAAAACATTTTTCATTCTCATTATGAGACTGCAGTCATAAAGCTGCCTGGATGCACGTACCACTGCTGCACGCACCTACACTGCTCTGTCAGTAGCTGCTGTTAGTAAAGACTAGGTTAAGAATAACAACAAAAGGCCTGCTCCTACTGACTTCTAAGAACATTCTGCTGACAACTAAGGGAAAAGCCTACTGAGATGCCTGAATAAAATCAAACCTGTATTCATGTTTGAAATGCTCCCAATTTGCAGCATGAAAAGGTCTTAGTCCTACAGTTAGTACATCCATCCCTATGCCACCTTTGTGGTACAAGACAGAGATGAGTCAGGGTCCTTGGTTTCAGAATGCTGGTATCTGCTCAGGAAGGGCAGTATGTCACCCATCAATAGCAGACGGTGCCTGTAGCGCAGGGGAAATACTTGGCAGCGTGTCCTAGGAACAGCCTGGGGTCCACAACGCTCCCAATACCCAGGAGCTGCAAGGACATTGCAGCCAGCCTGACCAACTCTGTTCTAGCTGCTCTATGGGGCTCACTTCTCCATTTGTCAAGGCTAGTATTAATCAAAATCTGGGGATGACTGTCAGTGTTACTTTCAGGAGAGCCTAGGTATGAGCCCTGTGCATGTTAAGATGTTACTGAATGATCATAAAAGGAAAGATCACAAAACAAATATGAGCATAGTACTTTTGTCTATGTGCTGAAGAACATATAATAGTGTTTTGTATGACTGGTTTAATAATGGTGACTTCTTCCATGGTATATGTGGGGAAATGGATTTCATCAAAGGATAACTGTCCCAGCATTATGAAAGATTTGAGGGGGCAGGTTCTGTCCTGAGTACTTTCAGACTAGGCTGTTTAAGTCAATAGTATTGCATAAATGTAACTTTGGGTAGAATTTGTAATTTATATATGATCATATATATTGCTGCAGTCTGCAGCTGTGCTGTGCTGATATTTAGCTGCTCTATTGTGAGCCTCAGACTCCAATATGAATAAATACACCAATGACAGAATGCACAAGCAGGGTAAATCTCAGGGGAACTGCAAATGGATTTTCTTGTTTGCCTGTTGTTTTGTTTTTTTAATAATCATTCCAATCTCCTTTATTTGGAACAAAGGATTTTTTGGGAGGTGGAATACAGAACCACCTAATGAAAATACCATCTAGGTATTTCTGAGTTTGAATTTTCAAGTAGTCTGATGCAAGGTCAGTAAACTTACCTTACACCAACAAATCCTGTTTGTGAAAAGCAGATGTGAATAAGTTTGTGGCAGAAACAAAATAAAACAATTCTAATGAACAATTTGGACACTGCAGAGTTCCTCTGGAGTTTCTGGAGACAAGTCCCCATCTTTCTTCTCCAGGCTGATGGGAACAGAGCACACTGGTGACCTTCTCAATTCTGATTGTTACAGTTCAGCCCAATCGTTAGCCAATTCTATACATGGAGAGGGAAAATGTAGGACATGCCTAAATGGTGAACTGCAGACAATCATGTGCTGAGCATCCTTTGTTCTCAAATCTGCCTGCATAACAGACCAGCTGTGATCTAGAGGCACTGAGACATGCTGGGGGGTGGGGAGGTTCTGCTCTTCCCAGGCTTCCATCTAGTCACCCTTCTTGGGTGAACAGAGATAGCGTGTCTGTGCCATGCCACGCCGAGTTAGAATACGTGCAGAACTGATTCAGCAGCTATCCATGTCTAATGACGTCTCTAGCCTCAAAACCATCAGCCTATAATGGGTCAGAGAAGCAGAAGCTGCCTTAAATTTAGGTAAAGTATTTTTCCTGTCACATGAAAAGGGTTTTGAAATCCAAGGCAAGTTATCTCAGATTCATACTAGTGTATACAGCTTCAGAAAAGAAAGGTTGAATGAAATTGGAAATTCAGTATTACCTGGATTGCATTAGCAAATGTATGATTTACCTTCAGATCAATGGAAAGAACAATGAATTTGGTTGAAAAGCCCTGACTTTAACAACCAGTATGGAATAAAAAAGAGGTAGCCTGTTTTTTTGTTTTCAGCCAAGATAGGCTGATCTTCCTAGGTCAGAGTTACAGCTTCACTGATGAATCAAGATGCACAGAATTCAGGACTAAATGCAAATCAAGTTTTTATGAAGGAAAAAAACCCCCCAAAACGTACTGAAAAGTACAGATCAAATAAAACTAAGATCCCTCTTTTTCACCAGTGAATTTAAATCTTGGCCCAAACTGCAAAACCGTAATTCTGAGAACAGAATTTTGAAAATAAAGATGTAGGCAAAAAGTATTTTGTACCTTCCTTTAAATGAATCCAATGATTCTGTCTTCTAAGGCAGCATTAAACCCTTAAAATCATGGGATTACTCCCCACTATTATCCTATAACAAAGAGAATAGGTTAATAGCTGTCATTGCCATTTCCAAATAGAGAACTGTGTCATTATGCATTGTTAGAGCTGACAGGTGCACATCCCTGTTACAGCACTTCTATAACCTCACACAGTAATGGCAATGATGTTTTGCAAGATGTTTTGATATTTGCAAGTCTTATAAGACTTTAGTAAAGGCAATGTTTAGGTTAGATAGGGAAAAGAAGCGCAAAACCAGAAGTGTTTTTCTTCTTCATTCTAATTTAATGTTGTTTCCTGCACAACTCTTGCAACTTTTTTGACATATGAGAAATGCCTGGAGGATGCCAGTCTGTCAGCAAAACAGCCAGGAAGAAATTTATTTATGGAAAGAACAGAGAAGCAGTTAAAAAAGAAAATAAAAAATACTCCCCTTTGAGAGAACATGGAAAAGCAGCTATAGACTAACAAGACTTTCTTGATCTTTCTTCCTTACTTGAACAGAACTGTCCCAAAGAAGTCTGACTCCCAACACTCAGAATAGAATTGGAAATTGCCATACGGTGTCTCCCAAAGTTTCCTACAAAATAATACCTGCTTGATTAGGGATTACTTCCCACCTTTCTCCTGTGCAATATAGGAGTTCCCATATACTGGTATTCACTGGAGATCTATGAGACTCAGATCTGAACTCCACTCCAACTTTAAGCACAGACTTTAATTCCTGTGTTAGACATTACCCCAGGATTATATATCAGTGCCCTTAATAATGGCTATTCTTATTTTCAATTTCTTGCAAATGGTTTTGAAAGACTGGAATTCTTCTCTTCTGCCTAATTGTACTGCCAGGCAGTACTGTCCACCCTTCTGCTCCTCCTGCCGCCCACCCAAGCAGTGAAGGACTCACAGAACAAATACGATATGGAAGGCAAAATTATTGTATGGGGCATCAAAATGTTATGACCACAATTACATTTCCTTTCTTTGGCTAAGGCACTCCTAAAATGAGCCTTGGACAATAAATCCAGCTCTCTGCAATCTTACACCATGTCATGAAGTTAAAATTTCCTTCTGTACAGTAAACAATTTTTGCATAGCTCCTGGGGCAGTACACAGAAACTGTCCTGATTTCCAGCTCCATTGCACTGTTTCAGCTTAGGACAAAGAGTACCTTTGCAATACCCGACTCAGGCGCACAAGTTCCGTGAAGGGCTGTAACTTCCTTCGCCATGCTACTAAAGGAAAACCACGACACATGGCAATGCAAAACTTATAACACATTTGCACTTAAACCTGTGGGTTAGTTGTTGGTATTGTCCTGTGAGTGCTGCTGTCTCAATTGGAACTGCACCTACTGACAACAGTATCATTTTATCTATGGCCTGTTTGGCAGTGTGGCCAGCTTTGTCGCAAGGAAATGCATTCTCATATATTCTTTTTCTCAGTCTATCTTTCTTAGTCATTCACACCATATAAATGCTTTTGCTTTCACATGTATCTCTTGCAGCATACTAATTAAATGTTTCAAAAGGCTTTATCCATGGTTAAGTGAAGATAAAATTTTAATGATTTAATTAGCAAGCTCCAGGAAAAAAAAACCCAACCAAACGAACAAAGGCGAGTGCTTTCAGTGTCTCTTACTCTCATGTTACATTAGAACCACAGGAAGACGCAACATTCAACGTCACTTCTAGTACACTCAGCAACAGAGAACATGGTCCCCATCATGCTAGAAGGGAAGTGGGGAACACAACAGTCAAGTGAATTGTACCAGTTCTTAGCTGCATGTTGTAGAGGGTGCTTCCTCAAAGAAAGAAGGCAGAAGCATGGGGAAAAAACAAATCAACTGTCATGTGACCCCTAATGGTTGAAAGCAACAGGGAAAAAAAATTGCTGCTTTCTGAAGGAGAAATTGAAAACTGGTTCACTTTCATATTTCCTCGTGACTTTGTATTTCTGTTGTCACTTGGCTGCTTTACCCTCCCAGACCCATTTAGGGTTTAGTAAAGATAAAATTTCTGTTGGTTTGTATTATACGTTTAAGAAGAAAAAGCTAATTGCTCTGTTTGAATAACTTCTTACCACAATTTGGAATTTATTCTTCTGCTTTTCTCTCCACCAAGATTAGCCTATTATGAAAAATCACTACTCAGACACTATATATCATTGACACAGAGCACAACATAAAGGCAGTTTGAGCCTGCCTCTGGGATGCAGCCACTGTAATCCCACCACTTGGCTCTCCCCTCCCAAATGTGAAGTTGGTTATAATATTCCATTTCATACGATGCACTATGCTCTATACTGTATATACTATACACTATGCTCTATTACACATACTGAATATCAAAAACTAGCATGTAAGGAGATGAAAGGAAGTCTGGATTGTTCACTCATCATAAAGCATCACTCATTCGGAGAAGGTAAGTATGTCCATAGGCAGCTTTACTCCCTCAGCACGATTCAGAAGGATCAGCAGTACATGCTAGCTCCTGCTTTAAGAATTAGAGGACACGAGGCCAGAGCAGAAGGAGGGCACAGAAAACATGTATTTAACTGCAATTAGAATTCCAGTCCATTGTAACATAATCATTGTTTTAGTTCACAAAATTCGCAGTTGGCAGCGATCTCACTCTGTCAGCCGTCACTGAGCCTGCCCTGGAAAGACCAGGAGCTGCGTTCACAATCAGCTCTTGGCAAAAGTGGTCGCCATGCAGTCACTCAAAGCAATGTGATATCTATATTCTCATCTCATTATCATTATTCTTCTCAGCCAGGATCCCCAGTAAGAAGACATAGCTGGCCAAGTTCTATGGAAGGCTGTGTGCACAGGATAATAAAGCTGTGAAAGCTACATGCAAAGGGAGGGTACCTAACAAGTGTGCCATGCAGAGGGTAACTAACTGATAAGAGATGTAGTGAAGAAACTGAGGAACTGATCCTAGTCATAGAAATGCATGCAACTCTAACTTTTTGGTAGTATATAGTGTTTATTCTATATTCCAGTTCTTATATACTCAGAATATGGGCACCATTCAACCCTTTAATCTGCAAATGCCCTGAAGCAAGGATATATTTTTATGTGTGGTAGTCAAGCTGTTATAAATCACTACATCAATGACTAGCAATAAAGGGATGATAATACAGGCGGCTGAGGAACCTGGAGACCTATGTCACAGGGTAGAACTGATGTGGATATAAAGAAACACTTGAGGTCAACTCCAGATCTTCAACTTAAAATTCTGACTTTTGTTTTTCAATGCTTAGTTAAGAAACAAATTGTGAGCTGTGCAAATTGAAGTCACATTTACTGGACATCTTTATGCTGCTCATTTCTGCACAATATGCTTTTCATATTTCACCTCCTTCACGTAAATCTAATGAAAGATGACCTTCGTTGTTGCAAAACACTCAAATTTTGGTTAACAAAAGCAGATTTGGAGGACAAAGAGAGGCAGAGAATCTGAACTATTCACTCATTAAAAAGCATCATCCATTCACAGCTGGTATTTTACAGTTGATGTATTTTGTTTTGCTTTCTCTGCCAAAAAAAAAAAATTGAGCACACATACAAAAAACGCACATCTCTTACTATTAGACTTTAGAGATTTTCAGCACTTAACTGTAATAATCCAAAAGAATTGCAACGTATAGCATGGACAAATCTTAAATTTGAGTATATCAATCTTGCAATGTCCTCACTCTTTTCAGACTTTACAGTGAAAACACAGGATGGTGATTCAAAGTGTATTTACTGACATGAGGGTTTTCCACATTTCCAACCACTACAGTATACAGTTATTTTTCTGGTGAAACTATGGAACACTATCTCTTTTCACCCACAGTAACACCACAGTAAAACTTGTGTTGTAAATACATTATTAACACTTTGGTTAAAACCTGGCTAAATTATCATAGGCTTCCGGTAAGCACAGGTCTCTCCAAAGGCAGCTGTTGTTGCCTGGCATCTTTGCAAATTTACCTATGAGGGTGTTCACAAGTTCTTTGATAAGGAGTAATTAAGGAAGAAGGAGCCACAGTAGTCTGTGTTTGAGATCTCTTAATTTTCCCTGGAAATGTACATGTTTGGAAACACCGTAACATTAATTTCAACTCTCTTTCAAATAGAGAACTCCTGCTGGTGAGATAGCTACTCTTCTGTGGGCACAGCCAAGACTCAGAAGCTCCAGCTTAGAATTACCCGTATAGTTTGTTCTCTAGGTGATCAAGCTTTTAAAAAATTAAGCTGGACAGAAGCAGGCCTTTCGAGTTCAGCAGCATCTCAAAAAAAACTTCTGCTAAAGATTCTCACATTGGTATGGCTGTAATAAAAAGTCTATCAGTGTTTAAATTATAAGCGTTGCTTAATTTAACTGTAAAAAATTTGCTGGAGGCAGAGATTTGTAATATAAATTTTTAGCCTGACAGCAATTTCCACTTTACACATTTTGAAAACAAACGTGGCAACGTTTCATTTAGTGGAGAACAAATAACGTCTTAGAAGTCTATCTGTCATAGGACTTGAGAAAAGCAGGATTTGCACATTTTAAAGCTGACAAATTCCCATTACTATCAATGCTGATACGTGCTTGGTTGGTTCATACTTTACCAGAAATTGCTATCAAGTCATGAAATGTAGACTGACTACAAGTGTTTCAGAGGAGGCTGAGGGGAGACCTGATCGCTCTCTACAACTACTTGAAAGGAGGTTGTGGTGAGGAGGGTGTCGGTCTCTTTTCCCAAGTAGCAAGCAACAGGACAAGAGGGAATGGCCTCAAGTTGCATCAGGGGAGGTTTAGGTTGGATATTAGGAAAAAATTCTTCATGGACAGAGTAGTGAGGCATTGGAATGGACTGCCCAGAGAGGTGGTTGAATCGCCGTCCCTGGAGACATTCAAAAAATGCATAGACGTGGCACTCCAGGACATGGTCTAGCAGGCATGGTGGTGTTAGGTTGACGGTTGGACTTGATCTCAGAGGTCCTTTCCAACCTTAGTGATTCTATGATTCTATGATAAACGTTCATAATGATGAATCAGGTTTGATTGCCTTAACCAGTTTCACTAGGCAAATTTAGAATATATTACAAAAATCTAGTATTTATGTTTCTCAGGTAGTTGCTGGATAGAGGTGCTGATCTAAATCATCTCCTTACTCAACAGGATGAGGCACATAGTCATAACTTCAGATGTCCAGAATTAAAGGTGAATCTGTACCAAAAAGATAGCTTTTCTGTGCAGGAGGGTTGTTTTTTTTTTTCTCCAGTAGTTAATCTCAGACACCACCACAGGATTGGAGAATCATCATTAACCTTCCTCAATTCCATTCCAAGAGCAAAGTACAACTCTTCCATTGGCTTTTGCATACAGAAACTCCACAGAACATCATGCTTTTGGTTTTTTAATTTTTTTTTTTTTTTACTTTTAGAAAAAAGGGTGAAGCAAAGTATGATCATTAAAAATAATTTTAATCCGTTACTGATTTTTTAAGATGTGCGGGGGGAAGACAGAATGAATTACTGCTGAAAGTTATAATGACCTACTGCATTTCTGTAATGGGCTTATGTATTATTATGATGTAAATGGCAGGAGAATTTGAATAAACCAGATTAGAACCAAAACTGTTCCTCCCTCAGTCAGTAAGCAAAATAGAGTCTTAGGTAAGTAGGCTTTCTTCTCTTCTTCCACACAGGCAAAAGCGAGAGTTATAGTCTGTATTTTATATAGATTATATAGTCTATATAAGTTTATATAGTTATAAGCCTATATTTTTAATAGAAGTCAGAACAAAAACCTGCGCTCTCCTTTCTACACTGTCCTGAGTCCAGTCCCACTGATGACAACCTCAAAATGTCTCTTTGAACAGAATCACTTTTAGAACAGGAAACAGGTTATAATCCCCTGTGTATTATCTTCAACAAGCCTAATTTGGATTCAGTATCCATGAGTCTGTGCTTTGGAGGCTGTTATCATTAATATATTGATTGCACCATAGGTGCCTGATAAAGCAAAGCACTGCTCCTTCTTTGCAACAGGATCACTTTGTAATGCAAGAAATCAAGTATTTACTAGCAAGCTCATCTGCCTTGATCTCACCATTCCTCTGATGTCCCTCTTGGAGCCCAGCTTCTTTAGACACCTTTCAAGACAGCTTCTGTGTTAACTTATCCTCCTAGAGGTTTTAACACGTTTCTTACAGTGAAATGCATTTTAATTGCTCACTATCCTTAGGATTTTACACCATAGACAGTAAGGCTTAATTTTGTTGAAGCAATGACAGGAGGACCTTCCCAATAAAGAGCCCAACAATTATTTTGCTAAAGATAGTTGATACATTTTTAAGGTGGTATCTTGTCTTTATCAATTTTGCCTGATCTCCCACGTTTTCTGCCCAACAATTCATCTTTGACTTTCCTCTATATAGTCAAGAAAAGAACCCAGCACGAAACAGTCCTTTATCATGTACACTCATACTGAATCTGACGTGTATGATGTAAACTGCTTAACCTTCTTTTTCAGTTGCATTACATCGTTTCCTTCAGGCCTTGCAAAGTTATTTAAGACAGATGAGATATTGAAATTTAGAAAGATGTAAGATATCATTAATAGCAAAATTTATACTTCTGTAAAGGCAAAATTCTCTTTGTACTACAGTCTAACTTGGCATGCACTGAACAGTCACTCATAATACCTGGTAAGTAAATTACTTAGGAAAAGATCAGAACTTGGATATAGGATATCAAATTGCACTTGCCTATGATTAACCAATGATAGTTAAAAAAACCCCAACCTCTTCATAGACTCTTTTTCCTTATGGAAATTGTTTTATTGGAGGTTACAGGTTTCATTAGATCTCTTTATGAGGAAAAAGAATGAAGAATTGCACTAATCGCTCCGAGATAAGAAGCAAGAAGGTCAGGTTGTGGGATTTTTGCTGTTTTGTTGGGGTTTTTTCCTTATGAACACATATTTGTTTTGTTCCCTGTGTGTCTCACAATTTTTGCTGTAAATTTGTCAATTGCTGGTTTTCAAACATTCTGAAGTATAATAAGTTATCACAACACCAGAAGTGACAGTTCTAGATATAAAACATGAGGCCAAAAACAGCCAAAGGCACCAGAACCCCAGACATATGGCAGAGGTCCACGCAGCTCTGGAAGTGCAACCGGGTGCAATGCGAAGCACATTATCTGCACAATTCCAGAGACACCATGACCCTGAGCACACGCCATGTGCACACAGTTCCAGGCACACTGATATTCATTTGTCCACAACACAGGCCCTAATAAATCCTGATCAGCAGTTGTGCCTGCTCCCTATGTAATTAGCATTTGTGTGCTTTTCACTGCCCAGGACTGTCATCTAGAATCCTATAGATTACTGCTTTCCAGTTCCCCTCCAGCATTGTAATTTCTGCCAAACTGCCTTAATGCCAGAGAACATAGTTGCAAAATGATTTAAAAAAAATAATAATAAAAAAATAACAAACTCATCATGTTTGATTTGAACCACTTTCTATATTCATTATGTGATACGTGTTTCTCTCTCAGGCTCTATTGAACTGTTTGCCTTAGGTATGGCCCTACAATCTCCACTTCACAATTGAAAGCTTGTTTGCAATTATTTTCATGAAATTAGAAAGATGGTATGAATTTCCATAACAGCTTAATGGATTTCAATTCTTATTTTCCCAAGCAAGCTTTTACTTATTTCTTAGTAGGTTTAGAGATCAACTTTTTGGTAATCTACAATAGTTAGAAAGTATGTGTGTTATATACAAATTGAAAACAAAACATCTCTAGTCAGTCAGTATGAAATCCCCTGAATCTACTGTGCTGTCTTTTAACCAGTCCCTGGGAAAAGGAAGGGTTTTACTGGATGCTCTGAAGCTTAGCACATGTAGGCTCTGATGGACTAAGGAAATAAATTAATTGCTCCTCGATGGAAAATGCTCCAGTCTTCGATTCCTGATAGATATATTTTTGCTTCTCAGGTTACTTAAAATGAGTAGATATGACTTAAATAAAGATGGTCTCTAAGTTATCTTGGATTAACACCACCACAAACATTGTATAGTTTAAACTACACCCAAAAAGCTATTGGAAGCCAATTAGATCCAAAAAGAACAAAGATGATTTGTTCCCCTAAGAAGCAAGGCAGCAGGATTCTATATTAGTTGAGATTTCAGAGTGATCTGTTCATATTGCTCCACTACAGAGTACACATCAGCAATCAATTCTGGAATGTCTCATCAAAGACATGGATAACTGCAGTGGGGACTCCTGTCTTTACAACACAGGAGAAAGAAAACAAAGCATGTGATAAAGCAGGACAATATTTCTTTATGTTTTATATTTGTTTATTCTGCAAAAGTTAGTAAAAGTTTTATTAAAAAAACTTCCTAGGAAATCCAGTTTTCCTATGAACAGAACCATTCTGGAGAGTAAATTAATTCATTAAAGTGCAAGTTCTACTTTATATAAAAATCTCATATGTAACCTTAACTTCCAGTTTACTCTGATAGCTCTGTAATATGTGACTTTATACAGCATTGTTCAAGACTTTCAAAATTAAGTATTTACACTTCTAAATCACTCCTACCTGAAAAATACCAGGTATTCACCAGTTTTGAAAATCTTGCCCTTGCACATACAAATATAGATGTAGGATGTTCTTGATCACTAAAGCATCACAGAATCCTTCTCAGCTGAGAGGGTAAATATTAATACTACTCAGAATAGCCCTACTTCATCACTTTGCATAGCACTTTGAAAATGTTGGATGAAAAGCATTACAGCTCTATTTCCAGGACCTTTTCCAAAACTCTGGGAACTTTTAAAAGCTCTATAAACCCCTTCCTTTAATAGAACTTGTAGCACACACTCTCAAAAGAATGTATATCCCATTTGCTTTTATATACTGGCAATTGGAATTCTGTCAACCAGACTTCTTTTGCCTTACTCTTTGCTGTATTTTTGTTTTTCTGTGTCACATTTTCCTTATATTGATGTATGCTGTAGCTATACTAAATGATGTATACTTTTAATGAAAATAAGCTCAGTTCTAGCTTGCTAGCCATATTATCTTCACTTTAGCAGTTCCTGTACATAGGCTGTTTCTTATTAATTATATACAACTTTTTAAAAAGATGGTAAATGCTGAAAAATAAAATGTAAGTACATGTATGAGCCTGGAGGCAGTGAAAAAGGGTGAAATAACAGCTAGGCAGTCTTCCATCAATGTCACAGTAAAAGGTAGGCCCTGGCTTTTGTTGCATATTTGATCTGTCCAGAGCTTTTTCATTTATCAGAACAGCTGGTTTACAGCTATAGTGCACTATTATTTGAATAATAGTGCATTCATCCTAATCCTATTAAATAAACAAAAGAAAAATGCTCTTGTGACTGCAAAGGCTTTAGGTTTTTTTAGAGATTTTCTGTACATTGAGACTAGCAGGACTGCTTTTTAGTGGAAAAAAAAAAAAAAAGCACGTCTGTTTTGAAAGGGTCCAATTAGCAAGTCTCAGGACGCTCAGCTTACAGTGCCGAGTGAAATTGGAGCTGGACTTCTGCAAAACAAAACTCCAGCACACTGCTCATTGGATAGAAAATGTCGTCAACTGAGAAGCAGGAAATAAGAGGAACAAAAAGAAAAAAAAAAAGAAGTGGATGATAAAATCCATTCTCCCCACATGTTTATAGAGTGTCATGAAAGCCTGCTTAGAGGCTTTTATTACTCTTAAACTAGACACTGGAGTTTTCGCTGAACATTCAGCATCCCTCATTAGAAATATTATTACTATTATCATACACAGGCAGAAATATTTAGTTTTTATTTTTATGAAATTCCATTTTTTAAATATTGGAAGTGATGCACAGGTTGTTGGGTAGTTTTACTTTGTTTTCATGCAAAGAAGAGGGAAAAGAGGACATGCAAGATAAGTTTATGAAAGCAGTCCATTCAGTGCCAAAGAAAAGAAAGGAAATTACACCACAATTAAACTCCAGTATTACAAATCAAAGGAAAATCTAGCAATTTCCATAAAGTTACACTAGGTAAACCCAAGCGAAACTTATGCCAAAGTTTTCAGTTGAAGTACAGACACAGATTCTCAGATGTATGTGATGACCTCTAAAACTCCCTTCCAACCCAAACTATTCTATGATTCTATAACCCTATTAATCAACATGAATATATCTAATAATCTCCACTTTCATATTAATATTCTTCCTACAACCAAGGCAAAGCTTATAGGATGTCTTTTTACCATATCAAACAATAAGGACCAAATTAAAGAGCAAGCACTCAGGCACAGAAAAGTGCCTTCCAACATCAGAACCCCTCCCAGCTGCACAGTGTGGGATGGACAAAGTACAGATGTTCTGCTGGAGACAGGGCTGGGCTCCTGACTGGCCAGGTGCTCCCAGGAGCCTCCTACTCCACACTGCAGCTGTGTAGCAATAAATCAAAAGCACATTCATTCCATTCATCGCACTGATCTCTCTACCTGGTGCCAAATTCTCCTCCTTCTCCTGATGAAGGCAGGTGATCATTCAGCATCAGATCTCAGACATGCTGTGTTTTGTTCTGCTTTTATCTTTTCTGTCTCATTTTAAACGAGGTGCTGCTTACTGATAGCAGTGTTGGACAGAGTTGTCCTTTCTCCAATGGAAAGGAAGATAGGGCAAAAAAGTCATCTGATTTCAGATGCATATATATCTGTGTAGAGGATAAGTTAAGTGTACAGAGCCATATATACCTAGTTATATCTACAAATATGCATGCATTACATATGCCATATACGGGGTGTCTTTATAGAGTGTACAGGTATGCATAGAGATGTATAGCTATAAATAGGCATTCATACGTGATTTATATAGTGGGGAATGCAAGAGTTCATACAGACTTTTAAAATGAAACTCTTCTGCCATATAACATTAAAAACCAAAATTGCGAGGATCTAACAATACATATTTTCTGTTTTGAAGTGGCAAATCATAAAACGGCCTATACATGTAGTACGGTGACGCAGTTAAAACACCAATTTCAATTCTAAGCTTGTTTACTGTTGTCGACCCCTCTAACCATTTCAGCAGCATCTAATATATCCTGAGATCTCTAAATAGGGTACGATCAAAACACATTGCAAAAAAGCAATCAGAAGATTGTGTATGAACAAAAAGCAGCTAGGCAACCACAAGCCATAAATACCAAGCAGAGCTGCAGTTGTGGGCCACCTAGGCATATGTGGCCCAGTCATGGGCCATCCTAGGCATACGGATGCAAACTGGAGAAAACCTGTTGGGAGCCTTTGGTAAATTATATCCCCAAGGGATGTTCCCCAAGACAGCGCAAAAAACCACAGAGCAACCCACGCACCTTTATGAGACGTCATATGGAAGGTATTATAGAAGTGAAAAGCAGTATTGTTATTACCAGTGGTACTGGCAGCTGTGCAAACACAAGGAACCATCTGCTGTCGTTTTATAAGTGCACGGGTGATCTGGGACAACAATGGGCTAAAAACATGATCTTCCTAAGTAAGTGAAGTTGGCTTAGTTTCTAACATTTCTATCAACAGATCTGTGGGCTGGAGTTATACTCTTGAGACACTCCCAACTTAGTTTCTGCATGTAGGTGTTATATCTATGGGTTTTATGACCATAATATTTAAGCCCTCAGGACAATGACTGCAATTCACGGATCACAGGGGATGATGTGCTCAAACCTGACTTTGTGGTAGATGCTGACCACCTCCACAGCCACCACTGTAAAAGAAAATGCACATGAAAAAAAGAAGAAATAGCATATTTTTGCAGCCTAATCCACAACAGTATCCCATCTAAAATTCATACACTGGTTTGGGGGTTTTCTGCTTTGCTTTCATTTTATATCCTGTCAAACTATTAAAAACATGCTGCGGTCTTACAGCACATATAACAATGTCACAATTCCTACACCAAATACACGTTTATATTGAGCTGACTATTCACTGCCAACACACATGTAGGAAATGTAGGCTCCTGAGGAAGAAAAGTGGCTCAGCAACATACAGAAAATGGAGGTTGGGGTTGGTTATTATATACAGCAAGAAGTTCCTTAAGTATTATTATTTCTTGTTGGTGTTGACTTGTGGAGGCTACAGCAAACACTCGCTATTTATTCTTGAAAACAGACTAAAAATTGTGGTACATAATGGAAAAAAATCACATCATACAAAGGAAAGAATAGTAGAGGCAGGAAATGATTTATAGATTGCAGAAAATGAAAATTCATGGCTTAATACTGTGACTTGGTGCTTCCGTGAAGCTTCACATTTCCAAAGAACAGTACAAACATTGCCCTAATTGATCCTCATGAATAATTTACTGTTGGAAATGACACTATAACCCTTGCCATTTCAGTGTATCACTGAATCTTCTGCCTTATTTTTAAACTGTAGATTCTGCAAGGCATACACATGAGCATGTTTTAATCATTTCACAGAATTTCATTTGTGGAATAATCCACCACAATTTAGCAGAAGCTGCTTATCTTACCACAAACTACTTGTTGATTCCTACCCATGATGAAGTGTACTGCTCACATAAGTAAGTTAAAAGCTTATCTAACCGCCTTAAATATGCTATCTTTGCATGTGCACTGTATCAGGGTAAGTATGCCATATAAACACACAAAATCCTTTACTTTTTAAAAAAGCACTTGCCCAACAAAGTGCTGTGAACCTCTCATTAGTGACTTTTCATGACAACACACGGAAATCGCTGCTGCAATGAATCATTTGCTACATGAACTCATTGCTACAAGAAATCAGAGGCCACAGTTTAAGTAGAATTCAAATAAAGGATCAGACATTTACACAGAAACACCCATAATTACATCAGATAGAATAAAACTAATTATCAGGGATACAAAACCCCATGCTTCAAACCTTAAGCCAACTCTGTGTCTGTTAACACAAACAACCTTGTATGGGTTTTTTTTTTCCCTGCCCGTCACCAATATGTTTTATACTTGCAAATGTCGGATAGGATACAGCCTTAAAGGAACAACCAGTTTGATCTGTCATGGCCATTCTTAGCTTCTTAATATTGTAGAGGAGATTTTGCAGTATTCACTACAATTGGGAACACCCAAATCAACTGGAATCAAGTAGTAGCACAGTAACTATTTTTGTTTTAAATGAATGTGCAGTACCATCAACACTGTTAGTAATGTAATTGAATTTCTAATCTGATTTTTTATTTTTTTTTTTAATTATTAAACATTGCGTACACCACACTTAATTCACTTTTACTTAATTGGTACCTAAAATGTAATAATCATGTAACTAGACAAAACTTCTTATATGACAATCATTAAACATTCTTTAGTGCACTGTATATTTTTTGAGCTCCATGTATATTTTAATAATGCTGAGTGAAAAATTTATAGGAAGCCTTTTTGTATCTTTTCAAACATGAAACCGCCTTACTACAGATGAAGGACTGATCTGCAAAAGTGCATAATGCTATGACAGCTCCAGAATTATGCAGATAGCAGTGCACTGTACAAACACAAGAGAAAAGTGGAGCACTCTACCTTATGTTCATATACTCCACAGATTTTTCCATTAAACTAAAAAATTCCTTGATGTCTTTTTCCCTCCTCCCTGCCTTTATACATAATGGCACAAATGTGATTTCACACACACAGTTTCTCGAACTATAAACTTTCTCCACCTGCAGAGTAAGTTATAAATTATAGCCCCTAGAGGCTAACTTCTGATATTCTCTTAATGCACGTGGCCAATAACAACATATAGTTTCATGGCTAAATAGTAAGCCTGTAATTTAATCATAGGGTCCTGCTGGCATTTATAAATTGCTCCAGCTTTTATGATGTCAGCATTGCACTTTCTTTTGAGATGCAGAACAGTATTCAGACATAAAACTTGTATTATTTTAAATGTACAAAGACTATAAGGCAGTATCCACATAAACATTAACTCAAAGGGAATATATTCTTTCTTGGTATCCACATAAACATTAACCCAAAGGGAATATATTCTTTCTGGTCAGGGTTGCTGTTGCAGTTCACCAGGTTGAGACAGGTTTTCTGAAGGGCGGAAAGGCAGGTAGGCTTACCATATAGTTAAAGGCTAAGACCTAACAGAAACCAGACACAATACATCTTAGATCAAAGGTCACCTTTCTCTTATTGCTCTTGCAACATCTTGTATTTTGTACTGGGAGAGAAGGGTGTCTGAATTGTAATGTAAGCCAGAACCTTTCCCATGAAGCAGTGTTTTCATGTGACATTTAATTTTCATATCCAGCATAAAAATTACAGTTGGAAAACCATATGCCCACAAGTTCCGGGAAAGCCTAAAGGAAACCAATGGAAAAGAACTAGGTCAACATGGAAAAGAAGAAAAACAGTGAAAAGAGGGGGTAGGGAGGGAAAAAGAAAATTTGTTTCCACTGCTGTGGATTTTTTTTTCCATAGGAAGTCCTCAAACAGTCAAAGTTCAGCAAGTGTGATATGCTGTATTGCGTGGTATACCATCAGCCTCCTTGCAAATACATCATGGCATTGCCAGTTGACACCACAGGACTACTATGGAGGGTGGGGATTTCAAAAGTCTCTCAGAAAGAGTGTGATATACTTACTATGGTTTCTATAGATTATGATTTATTTTGTTTTTATATAAACAGTAGGATTGCTAGACTACTACTTCTAACAAGGAACCTCTAGTGAAAGTATTTATAGGTTCTTGCTATGTGAACAACACTACTTAGTCTTTTAACAGTTAGAGGAGATGAAGATGGCACTTGGCACAGTTCGATAGTTTCCCTGTTTTCTTTAGGAGTTTGCACTGACACCCTACTGCTCTTCAGGGAGTTTTTTTCCAGGTCAATTCCAACATAACACTTCAACAGCAGCAGAATTAGCATTGTCTGTCTCTCACCCTCCCCTTCTCATTGACCTTGCACACTTAGGCTAGAATCTGCGAAATCTATAGAAAGGATGACTACACTGAAAACTGTGATCACCAGAGCTTTAAAGAAAGTTTCTCTGAATATGAACTAATTCTTACTCGAGATGAACATTCAAGGAGAATGCATGATGAATGGATGACTCTTAAAATTGAGAAACTGAGGCATAAATAAAAAAACAATTAATCAGGGTAACTCCATTGTGGCAGGGGCAATGGGTGCCACAGCCTCATCCTAGATAAAGTGAAGGGAAAAGTATTAGGCAAACTTTACACTCAGCTCCATTCATCCTGGCTGTCTTTGAGGGGACTGAACAGCTGACCCACCATTTGACCTACTGAATTGTAATTGGAAATACATCTCACTGCTTAATTTTCTGTAGGAATATCTATTCAAGGGTCTCACATTCAGTCCTAAATCTGAAGACCATCAGGAAACACATTCTGCATTTAAATATCTCAAGTATTTGACATAAATTTGTACCAAAATTAAGATAAATCTGATTATAAATAGCTTAGACCTTACTCTCACTGCCTGCCACATGGATACAGAAGAGACTGTAAAAGGCTACTACCAGGATTCCATTGGATTCTACTGAATCTCTCTCTTTATATGTACATATCTACTCCACACAGGTGTTAATGACTACAAAAACAAAAGACAGTGACTCTGAAGAATTAAGCTTATTTTCTGCAAATATTATTTCTGCTGCAATTCTTGTCATCCTCAGAAATTACTCAGTTTGTAGATATGCTTATACATACATAGCTGATAGAAATATAGGAGAGAAAAACTTTGTTCACTGAAATGAATCTCATTTTGAAGCAGAATCGTAAGGTAGAAGTCCTGCTTCTAGCATATCAAGGACACAACTTCCCGTGTTTCACAGGTTCATCAACATTCAATGAAGGTCCTTCAGCCTTATGCCTAAAGCAATCATAGAATATCTCAAGTTGGAAGGGACTGGTAAGGATCTAGTTCAAATTCCTGCTCCTTGCAGGACTACTAAAACTAAACCATATGACTAAGAGCATCATCCAGATGCTTGTTGAACTCTGACATCACTCTATTTGCTTCACAGCTGTATTTTTGATTTTGCGTGAACTACTATTTTTATTTTCTTCCAGACCAATGCAGAAACAAGTCAAAACCCACTGCTTACATTCTAATCTAATGCCAGCTGTTTTCATGTAGACTGGCTGCCAGCCAGCCTCCTGATGGATTCTCCTGTGGTTTGCATGAACAGAGGTCAGAAACTGAAGTCCCAGGGAACACAACAAATTCTTTGATATATGCTTAATAATATAGCTCCAAGATAATTGAGCAAGCATTTCTCTTTCAGTGTTCCTCCAAGACAATAAGGGTGAGCTGGCCCCAGTAGAAATTCTGAGGTTCAAAGGGGAATGGCCTCAGTTTAGGTTTTCCTCATACCTTATACCTCATACTTCAGGGAGGTATTCTGAACTTGAGATCCCTGGGTCTGTTAGTACTAAAATGCCTCCATTACTTTCTTTAAGGATATGGAAAAGATTCTTTGAGTCTGATGATTACAACATAACACACTTTTTCTTGTTTCTTTTTGGATTTAATCTTTTCGCCCCACATCATCTTTCTGAAGGATGCAGAATGAACAATGGAAACATCATTCAATCCAGCTTGCATACAAAGATTAATTGACTTTGTACCACTGACACTTTAACAGGTTGATGTCACTAAAACTAATAAATTCCATCCAACAGTTGGACCCTAGCCACGGAAAAGCGTTATGAAAATAAATGATATAGCATATGTCATTTATATATCAGGGTAGGAAGAATCATTGGTTTCCACACTACAGAATACCTAAGTCTAATGAGATAACATGAGACTTCCTATTCCGGGAAGGACATCAAACTGTCAGGACATTTTCAGTGCATCAGAAAAGTGGACAGCATGGTCAAAACAGGCAACTTCCCCATGTCTGTAAGTTTATAAGAAGTATGTTTATAAGCATATTCTCTCTTTTTCCATAAACACTATCAACCTGCTTTCCACACGAACTTAGGAAGCCAAGTTTTGCCTTATACAAATACAGAATCCTCTGGTTTTGTTTCCTTGATTAGCTGAGGTCAGTGGGATAAACTAGGCTAAAACTAAGCCTTAAAAACTACAGTAGATTCCATCCTTATGCATTAAAACCAAAAAAGCCTAAGGAGTAACTACCTCTTGGGAAATTATTATCATAATATATGTTTTCAAAAGATACTGTTGAAATGGACATGTAAATAGACTACCTTCTATAGCTGGATTTTTCAGACTGGATAGTATATAAACCCACTAAATATTCTCAGGTTTGCTCTTTCTCAAATATGGAGTCATTCCACTCTACCACATCTGATCCATTCAAAATATACATACTATGTTACTGTGCTTGGCCATTTTTGTGTCAGTAAATTATTTAAAAGTAAAATAATTGTAAACATCAAATTATGGCCAGAAGAACAGGCAAATCATCCAAGATGTACACCAATACTGCTTTATATACCGAGTTTATGCAACACATCTCCTTGTCCCTACAATGACACACCGGAGGGTTAGAGAAGATATACCTGGTGTTTGCTTACTGTACAAAGAACTCAACTGTGTCATCTGAAGGAACTGCTTAAGCTTCACCAGTGAAAGAAATTAAGTAATTTTACATCAGAAGGTCAAAACATTAAAGTAGTCAAAATTCTGGGGGGTTTGTTTGTTTGTGTTTTGTTTTCTTTTTTTAACTGGGAAAAAATGTTCATGCTTGATGATCCTAAATGTCTTTGCAATGAAATAACCCAAAGATATAAATAAACTATTCTAAATAAAGTTCAGACTGACTGCAGCATTAGCTATGTCTACTAATGTATGTGACTGTCAGCCAAAATAAATTAACCTCCAATAGAAGTCATTTTCATAAAATTAATTATTTCAATGTCAGCTAAAAGAGACAGGTGCAGTCTCACTATTCCTTCACCGAGGCTTTTCAATGAACTTCTCAAATAGGCTGCAGTTAGCAAACCTTAAGAATAGATCTATATTTGAAGATTTGCTTTTGCTGCTCTTTCTAAGCTGTGAATTTGGTTGGGTTTTTTTTTAGTAAACTAAAGGATCTAGTAAGAAAAAGAAAGGATTACTGAGCAATTTATATATAGCAGGATTTGCTATAAAAATGTAAGAGGAAGCTCAATGACAGAATGAACAACATTGAGCCTTGTGCACTAGAACATGGAACTGAGACACTGGCACACACCTGTCACTCACCTCAGGCATTTGCCTTTTGCCACTCTTCTGAAAATTTGCCCAGATTTAGTTGCTGTAAATCTTTGAAGAATGAACTTGCATAGCTTGCTGGAGACTTAGATTTTAGCTGCCAACGCCTACAACATTCAATCCACACTGAGAATGTAATAGTTCAGTTGGAAGGGTCCTACAACGATCATCTCGTCCAGCTGCCGCATTAAGCGCACTACAGTCAACCCTAATTGGACTTCCCAATGCAGTTGCACCTCTTGGCTGCTTTGAGCTGTCTGCTTCGAAGTTCAGGCATAAATGCTTATTCAGAGCTTGCATGGGAATTTTTGCATACCAATCTACTGTGCTATGCAGACATACTATAAAAGCAAGTACGACCACTCCTCTGCACTGAATAGAACATGAAGCCCATGGGAAAAAACAGCAGGCACGTAGCTGAAATCTGTATTTTGTAAAGCATGGAGCAAACATATGGATAACTATTAATTATAGAGAAGCAGGTCACAGTTTCATAGTTAAGATGGAGTTGCATTTTGCACTTGTAAAAGTGACTCCAACAGCTTGCTACATAAAAAAAGCAGTTAATTCTAAAATTTACAAGTAGACTCATTTGTTATTTTCTGAGGTAAAACTTAGTAAAACCAATTAAAAATTGAGTTCTGCATTAAAATGTAACTTAGACTGTTCACGACTATTGCTAAAATGCAGATAAAGCTCCAAACTTTTAGAAACGAATTTCAAATATAATGTCCAGCATTACAAATCTCAGCATTAATAACAGTACAGATGAGACCCAAATGTAATCCAACCATGCTAAGACCTGGGTGTGCATTGTTAAGGCAACTAAACAGTCTCAACTGTGGTGCTGTGGCAGTGATGGAATGCTGCAGGAGACGACTAAGAACCACACACAAGTACCTGAGCTGGTGCTAATCCAAGCTGAAACAACCTCATGGAGCAATGTAGCACTGGGAGAGAGAATTTCAAGTCCTCAGCTACTTCCGCTTCCAGAGCTTTCCTGGCCTTTCTGCTGTACTGGGGTCTCTGTTCCTCATTTGATCTCATGGTGTAGGCATGCCCTGAAGTAAAAGAAAGTATATTCAAAAAGGAAAAGAGAATATGCTTACAACTCAGGTTTATCTAAACTAGTGCTACAAAGATCCTTTCATTGTAATTATGTGCTTAACGAAGAGGCTCTTAATTTCCTTGTTTTTGCTAGGGTGACAACACTATGTTTCCTTGTTACATACCACTCTGAAGTAGGCCTCAAAACACTACATATACTCTCCTCTTTGTTGGCACGTTAAGTTTCTTAATGGCATTGCTGACAGACCATTCAGTCCTCTAACTCTGCTTGTTTGCATCATAGATCAGTTTAAGTCCAAATACACTAATGTGATTTTTCTAGGTTTGCAATTCTTGTTTTTGGAATAACTATTACATTTTCCTGACATAAATACATACCTTTGTGTGTATTTTAAGGATGCTAATATGTATTCTCAAACTTATTTCCTTCCTGGCTTAGCATTCTGTATGAGTGAGGGTAACAAAAATCACTTGATTAACATAAAGACAGTTTGGAAAGAACAGCAATAAGCTAGTTGTGAAAAGGTTTAACCTAACTGTAATTTGTGTATAGAAACACACATTAAACATATGGGTAGTGAAAAATCATAATGCTCTAGGCAAGGCTTTGCTACAGAATAAAGATCCATCTCCTTCTGCACAGAAATACAATAGCTTCCTAGCATCACAGCGTTCCAAGAGAGAGTTGGAGCATATACTATTCAGTTTTACAAAACTGTTGAATTGTGCACTTGAGACAGTAAATATGGACAGCATGATAGACATACTTTTTATTCCAGCAAAACTATTTTGTGTTGTTATTCTGCGTCTGTGATGTATCCAAATAGCTGCTCTGGAGCAAGACCCCGGTGCAATCAAGCTATCAGGTTTAACATTCATATTCTATGAAAATAACTTTAATAAATAAATTACAGATCATGGCTACTTGCAAAGTAGCCTATTCACTATTTTACAGGCAGTTCAGACATTTTTTATCACTAAAATAGCAAGTTGCCATCAGATGTTTAGAGGGTTAGTTTCATCACCAGCAGGATAAACAAAACAATATTCCCCAACCTGTAAATCCCTTTCCTATGTCTTAACAAATTTATGGCAGAATGAACTAGTTGTACTGTCAGCATATTAGACAGAGTACGAGTTCTGTGAATTTGCTGCACTAAACCACTCTGTTCAAGCAAACCTCAGAATATAGCTTCAGGTTTACTTCATGCACCTGCCTGCTTTATTATTTGGAGAATAAAAAAAAGGTCTTGGGAAATGAATATCTAACTTAGTAAAGCATAAGTTGCAGGCCACAAGAATATTATTTCCTTATTTTAAAGTATTTACATGCTCTTAATTCATTTGCATCCCAAAGGATGCATGGATGCAACCAAGAAATAAAAATATTATTTTTGTAAATAACACTTTATTTCCAAGTATGTTCTATCTACTTAGGCAGTAAAGTTGGTTTTTTTTTTTTCTAGAGGAAAACATGACGTCAGCTTCCCAAACCACTTGGCTTTCTCAAAGAAACAAGGAAATTAGAGCAATAGGCTGCCACATCCCATTAGTTCAGTGGACAGCAATGGTACAGAGCTTTCAGTCATTTGGATGTTGTTATGGGAACTACAAAATTAGAGATCTAACAATTGCAGGTATCAGAAAAAAAAAAAGCTAAATGTTACTTTTCTCCAAATTAATTTTGGTTGGTCACTCTTCTAACACTAAAAATCAATTGGTACTTCGTATAAAAGTCACGTCCATTCCTCTCCACACACTGCAAGCCATGGCTTATATTTAATAGTAAAGGCTAATATAAAACCTTATTTCCTCTTCTGTGTGATACTGTCAAAACATCTTAATCCTAGGCTTGAACACAGCTTGCTAAATAACCTGCATTTGTTTTCTCTTGTTCTGAGATTAGAATAGTCTATGTCAAAACGACAGTCTAGCAATTAAGTCATTACTCAACATCAATACGATTCCAAGAATTCGTTCCTTAGTATGTCTATTTGAGGCATGAATTTGAATGAAGGGGAATAAAAGAAGCAACAGTTCAACAAAACTGCTGAACACATACTTAACTTTAAACTTGTTCTTAATTACTGTGTGGCACATGGGCTACCAAAAATATAAGCAAGTCTTATTCTGCAGCAATATCCAGTTTACAAATGAGTGCCCTATACAAATCTAATTACAGGAAAAGGCATAATAAAACACAGGCAATATAAGTTTAATTAAAGCAAGTCTCTAATGATGTCATCAAGTACACCAGTTTGTGCTTTGTAAATAGCAACTTCTCCAGAACTGCAGAATTATTAACTTAATCCTATTTATCTGCTCCTCTGTATAAGACTCTCCCGTTTAAGTTGTGCATTGTAGTCCATCATCATTTTAAACAGCATAAACATAGTAGGGTTAATATAGCCGAGTGTCAATACATAATAAGGTTTTAACGGTGACATTCGTATAGAAGGAAGGGTACACCTCAAGAATAGCAAATTGTTACCTTATAAGCAGCCATTAAGGGGTTGTTGTTAAACACAAAATCTAAACTAAAGACTATACTCATAACAGAGTCCTAGTCATTGCAGTGCTCATCTCAAGCTTTAATTTTCAGAAACCTGTAGAATCCATAACTGCAAGCTAGGTGTTTTAACTATTTATACAATGCACAGAAGTAAATCAAGCACCTCAATGTAGAATTTTGAACAGCCAACAAGTTGAAAAGATAACCACAAAGCTAACCAGTTGAAAACATTAAAGAAAAACGCATGTCTTAAAAGTAATCTCTTTCCAGGTTTTACACTTCTGATTGCAGATTCCAGAATACACGTATCTTGGTTTAGGATTGATAGCCTACAATATTTCCCAAGCTTAACTGCCACTCCTTTTAAAAAAGGCAACAGATGCCCCTGCTTCTCTTTTAGAAGAATGAAGTCTTGTAAAAATCTGTCAGTGCAATGCAACACGAGTAGATCAACAAAATGAAACAACTGGTGCTGAGGACCCATCATCTATGCATGTTTCACAGGGATTTACTTCAGCCTTGTTCTTGTCTGATCCAATGAACTGAACACTTGAGTATCTCTCTCTGTTCAGCTCTATCTGAAATAAATGCAGTTCACATGAACTAAGGCTACTCCATAACACAAACCAAAATATGCTAAACACGGACAGCTGGTAGATTCATGTCAAAAGCCCTGATGCAAGTTAAAACACAAACTAATGGGTGAAGCATCTACAGAAGGGTTAGCTTGAACAAATCCCAAGCTCTGAAGTTCCCAGGAGTTTTTAGGGGTGGCATTCTTCTTTGCTGTTGACACTGCACAACTTCATAAGAAAGGATCAACTACGTCAGAGAGAAAGAGAGGGCAAAAAGAAGCATGATTCTGCAACTTTGTTACAGATTCGGGCACTAATATGGGCACTAGATTTTGGGAAATGTGAATTCCAACCTCTGCTCCAATGAATGACATTCATAAACATTCCACAGATATTTAAATGTAAGAAGCAGCCCTTGAAGGTTTGAAATTGCCCCTTGTCAGAGGAGACAGCAAAACAGAGATCCTGATGAAGATCAAGCATGCCTACTTCCAGGCATATAAAGACAACTTTAAAATGCCTTGCAAATCTTACTGTTGAAACCTTAAATGAAACTTTTGAAGAATGTACTTCTGAACTGAGGCATCCAAGGTCTGCCCAAGTTTCTTTCAGGCATGCCTTCTGGGAATTTGGGACAAAAACATAGCAATAAAATATGTAAGCAGAAAAACAAGTTCACATAGAATTTATTAGCTAGGAGGCCTACAAATATCTGAAGCTACACTCTTCAGTTACTTCATATTTGTGCATATTTATCTCTCCTCTCTAGCTGCACCATGTCTTAGAAAGTAACAGAGCATCAACTGCCTTTTCATCAGACCATTTTTACATTGGTGAGACTCCACTGAATTTAGGGAAATTCCATTGGCAAATAAAATGGAGGATAAGGTCCACAGGGTAAAATCCTAGGCCAGCTGGTCTGAATGAGTTTTCCAGAACAGTTGAAATGCCTATAAATTGCTTGAGAGAACTTAAATTAAATCATACATGGAAAAATAAATAGAGGCTGTTCTGTTCTACTTTGGTCACATTGTAAATATGGAGAAACTGATTTCACAGGGACTAGTTCTAGAAGGAACAACTCAAAGCACACAGAATAGCAGAATTCTTATTAATTGCTATTACTCTCAAAACAGTAATGATTCCAAATGTTTATACACATTGAGACACATCTATGGATGAAAAATTGCTGATGTTCTATATGTGTGTGAACATGTGTACAAGCTTTACACTTTGTTAATTTCGCTTCTAATTAATGCAAAACTTGCAAACCCATATTTTATAATTAAAGTTCTTTGTCATTAGAGGCACACTACTAAGACACTTCACAAATATGTCCAATTTCATCTGTAAAGAACGACAGACTATAAACAGCACATTAAGCAATTTGAAAATCATTTGGGAAAAAACTCAAAACTTAATTACAGAGTTCAAATTATTGAAACTGCTCATGCCAGTGTTAAAAAAAAAGAAACACAAAAACCTCAAAACTCTCCAATAGAAATTATTGACCCATTCCTGTAAAGCTAATCTAAGAAATACAATTTGTCTTGAGGCTTTTCTTAAGAAAGTAGTAATTTAAAACTCTGCTGGTCCCCAGTAAGTAAGGCTCCAAGACAGTTTTGATCCATTGACGAATTCTTCCTAATATGTTCCCTGAGGTACAGTTTTCCTAAATCTATTAGACATTTACAGTCTTTCAGGATGTGCTGCCTGAGATGCTCTATCACACTGTATTAACTTGACAAGGTAATGCAGCGCTATCTTTTATTTTCATAGAAAGGACTATGTTTGACCTTGGAACTACTAACAACAGTTTATTACCCCTAACCTTACTAGAGGGACATTCTGATATATTACTGCGAATTATTACACTAGACATATGATACACATAAGATGCATGTACAGGGCGGTTATTCATGACAAGATCCGTGATCTACTAAAAATCATCATATTGTTTCTACCTAATAACCAGTTCTCCAAAGAAAGGCAAAACAAAACAAAAGCACTCCATAATGATCCATCCATTTATAAAACACAGTCAACAGAAGAAAAAACAATTTCCAGTTGTTGCTCAGTGGCGTCTCTATGCTGTCCCTATCAGCATGGAATCCCCTTGCAATCATAAATGGTCTTGAAGCCTAGGTACAATCGTTCTTCCAGTATACACACTTACACATCTGCACTGATAAAACCAACTCCAGGCTCTCCGCCCTCGTTCTGTAACAGCCTCTGGAAGAGTACCTTCAGTATTACTGCACTGATAAAAAGATCACAGCTACACTGGGCACAGTTGTAAACCCTCCTATGCAACAGATTTTGTGAGTTTATGCATCACAGTAAGCTTCCAGGAATAAGAGTTATTTGTGCATTCATCTTCATCTTAATAACCCCTTTGCTTCAAATAAATTAGCTATACTTAGCTGTGTCATAAGACGATATACTGCAATGTGCTAGAAGGAAAGCTTCTCTTTCATTTTTCTTTTTCACAATTACTCTCCACCTAAATGTTTACCAGGGAGCCACACGAAGTGTAACTAGTCAGCATAGGAGTACAGCTAAAATAAAGGTTCTGTTTTACCCTTTTGTTCTAGGGACATATTTACACGTATTACTTAAAATATATATATTAATATAACTAAATATAGAATAATTTTAAATGCTTCGTAATTGAAAAACTCTACATCTGTTGTATTTTAAGCAGCAATTTAAGACGTATTGTTCTTTCTTTTTTCCCAGAGTTTTTATAACCACCTATGTAACAGCATTTTTTAGGATCTATTTTAATGAGTTTTTGACGAAATAATAAATGCTGAGTGACTGTAAGCCCCTGTGACTTTCTAGAGAGATGAACCAATAACAGTAAGCAAGGCACAATGTCTCCAACCATAGCACTGAGTTCTGCTCTAGGTGACATTCATTGAAACTGTGGGTGTCCGCTTAAATTAAATCCTGCAGAGATATTAATCTGCTGGTTGTTAAGCATGTATATATTACTGCTGTAATGCACAGGATTTGTCTCTTGCCTGAAGTTGAGTATACGTACCAAGTCCTTGCAGTACTAAGGCTTTGTTTTGGATTTATATCATTATGGCAAAGAGCAGAATTAGTCTCAATATTATTTAGAACAGATGTATACAGTGAAAGTAGAAAGGCCACATCTATGAAAGATGTTCTTGATCTATTGCAACTCCTTGAGACTTCAAACACCCATAGCAGCATTCAGAATCTATCCCAGTATCCAAATGATTAAAGCTATTCATTTTGTAAAAAATTAATTATCACTGAATGAAAGAAATCTCTGAGCATATGGTTTTGAGATTTACCAACATCCAAGGCCACTTTATTTTTTATTAACCTACGTTTGTAAGATGTCTGAGACATTGTGTAAATCCCCTTTTGAAAGGCTGGAGTCAAGAGTTGAGAAAGAAAAAGCAAGATGCAGGCACTGTTCAAAGAAAACCACAAAGCAAAGTTTCTCTTGTCAAAGAAGAGAAATACAGAGACTCCGAACTAACTTTTTTTGCAATATATTTTAACTCAGAATCATTAAGGTTGGAAGAGACCTTGAGGATCATCTAGTCCAACCGTCCCCCCACCACCTATTACCCACTAAACCATGTCCCTAAGTACCACATCCAACCTTTCTTTAAACACCCCCAGGGACAGTGACTCCGCCACCTCCCTGGGCAGCCCGTTCCAATGCCTAATTTTTTTTTTTATTTTTTTTAAGATTTAATTGTAAATGTCTTTCCTTGCTGGCTTTGTTCTTGTCCCCAAAGCAAGCATCTTGTTTTTATCTTGACAATTGTCTCAGTATTTGGAACATTATAGTTTTTGTTTTCTTTCTTTGTTGCACATTAGAGTAATCCTTTGGGTGCTACTGCGATCAACAATGATCACTGGATTCAGGTAAAACTGAAAACAACCAACCTCTGTGCAATAGCAACTTTCTTTTCTCTCTCCTCCCTGAAGCTAATGGTTAAGTTCCTATTGGTAAGGTCAGATAAGGTTACCTCCAGCTTGCGAGGTACTCGTTTCTTTGAGGTTTGATAAAGCAACGTTGGTATATATTGCAAACTCTCACTAACTTTTAAAGCTAAAAATTACACACAAACATTTAATTTTTTTGAGTTAGAATATTAACACAATTATTTTTGTTGGGAAACAACACTGAACATTTCGAAATAGCTAATTAGGAACAGCAAAGATTCTCTTTACAGATTATTTTCTAGCTAAGCAACGTCTTCTACAGACAGGGAAGCTATTGCATTTCTAAGTAAAGTATTTGAAGACCGGTTACCAACTGGAATGGTGGATAGATCAGGAAAGCTGAGCTGCGGAACACTGGCAATAAATCACACAGTTTAAACTCAATGTAGATTATTTAATTTCAGATGTTAAAATCCCTTAAATTCTGAACTCCAGCATACTAGAGTTCACATTATTCAGGAATGATGCCATCCACAAAGGGACTTATCATTCTTCAGTTTATGTTCTCTATAATTCCATATATGAACATATATTATATGTTCTATAATTCCATACTGTCAGCTACCTCAGCTGAGCTTTTCTAAGAGTCACCATACAGATACAAATTCACTGTTGACAACCCTTACTCTTATTTGTAGTCTGAAATAATTTAGCACCACTTTTCAACTATGGGCTTTTTTTTCTCTTCCCCCGCACCCCTTAAGCTTTTCCTGACAGAGTAACGTTCTATCACAATGTCATTCTCCAGGGAGGATCCTGAATAACATCAGGTCAAAAAAAAAGAGATCGGACAAAGTTCCCACACACACACTTTTTCCGCACACCTTTCAACCAGATGATGATTTTCTGAAGTTTGTTTCAGTTTATCATTCTAACCTAAAAGGCTGAACATCAGATAACACACCTTTTTTTTTTTTTTTAAACCATAATCATGCAAGACATTATGGCCAAATGACAGTGCTGAAGTCAAAGTACATTAAATCAAACAACAGGAGATTATCAGTCAACCCTGCAATCTCATCAAAAGCTCCAGCATGCTTGTTCAATATCTGTTTTCCATAAAAATCATATCAATCAGCACTGATTGTTAATTTTGTTTCTACTGTTTCCATCTTAACCAGCCTTTCAGTGCATGAGAACTGGTCTTGAATTAACATGTCTGGGATTACTTGTGGCACCACGTTTAACCTTAAAATATTTACACAACATTAGGTTTTCTTTCCACTTTTCTGGAACTTTCAGTGGCAGTGCAATATTCATTAAGAAGAACCCTGATAGTTCACAGAACTTCTTAGGCAATTCTTTGCCTGGTATTTCCAAGCATTATATTATATTATCCAAGCATTAGAAACTGGAAGGTATTTTGCATTCTTCCTTGTGACTCTTATAAAGTATTAATTTTGACTAACAAAAAAATACATTGCTATTTCTTTCCAAACACAGAAGAAAAAAACACCAGAGTTGTGTCCATAAGGGGTAATGTACCCACAGCCTTCCTTCAATTTGTTTACCTCTACTTATTAATAGTTAGGCTTTTATAGGCATTTAAGGTTATAAACCTCATAATTTAGTTCAGTTGTGAGTGAATGCATCCAAGTTACAACTCAATATGAAAGTTTCACCCTTATCTGCATAATTTTTGTCCTTGTGAGGGGACTTTTTAAAGCTCCTTTATAAGGCTGTCATGAAAAGCAATGATATACATTCTCCAGAAAACAAAGCAGCCCTTATTCTAATCTTACATTGTGTCTGATCTGGAATCCACTACAGTTCTGGGGAAAAGAAAGTGACATGAATTCCCATTTTTTTTTTTTTTGCTTTACAAGTACAAACCAGAAGTAATGACATGAAAATCTGTAGAGTTCCATCAGATGAACTAACATGTTACATCAGATTTCAGCTCTATTTCTTTGTAGCAATCCAGACTGGGCCCAGCCTTACTTTATTTCATGGTTAAAATAATAGGAGTCCTGTCCTGATTACCCAGTGCTCTATATAGCATGTCATCTCACCTTGTAGTTTGTACTTACATTTTCCTCGTGTACCTATGAGAGCGCTGGGGAGCTGCTCCCAAAGGAGGGTCATATTATAGTCATCTTGAAATACTTAAAAAATTATGCTATGCATACAAAATCAGGAATGAGATCAGATTTAAACATTAATGTGAAGAATTACAGATACATTCATTTAAAAAGCCAAACAACTGTAGCATTATTGTACTGCAACTGCCACACAGTGTAAATTTCATGAAGTTTTCCATATCTTGCTAAACTCAGGACTAACAGAAAAATCTCAAATCTCTCTTTTGCTGTCCCAAATCCCTATATTAGTAGAATCATATGTATATATAAACCAACTGCAAGAGTTAGATCTTATTACAACATTATTTTAACCGTGTGTTTACATTCATTCCATGAATGTAAAGCGTGGTGGGGTTTTTTCCATTACAGTGAATTATTTACATCAGAAGTGTTGATTCATGAAACTTGGGTTTCATCAAACTTGACCTATACGAAATGCATGCATCTGATGTAGTTCTCTGAACTATTGATTTTTCTGCATCCATCTGCCTCGCACTCACTCTGTTCTGAGTACTCTCTGAAGAATAATGCTGGCATCTGTTTTAAGTATAAGCATTCAAAATTATTGCATAGATGCATTACAGAGTAGTTAAGAAAAATCAGTGGTTTCTATGTAAATAGCCACAAGGCTTTGCCACTTTCTTTAAAACATAAATTTCTTTAATAAAGATTGTTTCATTTTATTTTTACTCCAATATTTCTCCTTTACTTCAGCTATTGCAGTCAAAGCTATCATAATATTCTACTGCTATTTAAATTTCCTTTGTTGTGGTTGGTTGTTTCAAGAAATACGCATTTCATATTACGTTAACTACAGAAAACTAAGATTTCTTTAATGTGAATGAAGTAAAAAGACCTCAGTACACATTTAAATACATTTTCACAGCTTTCCCAAAAATGGTGCAAGGGTGTCACCCAAGTGGATCACTTGGAAAATATTTCAGATTAGCCTTTTAAAATAACATTTAGTTGCTAGGGAAATTAAGATAAAATTTCTGTAATTAGCATGCATTCTTCCTTTCTGATCACAGAACAGCAATAATAACCTTGAGCTAATGCTATAAGAATGGTAAAATGTACTGTCTGTGTCCACAGCCTGGATTTCTACAAAATTAATTTCTGTTAGTAGAATCATGACAAGAGACCTGTGGAAGAGAAAGCTCTTCAGTGTTAATCTGGACCCTTGTCCTATCTTGAACAGATTCAAAGATATAATATAATTGCTTTTGATCATCTTAATAAAAAAAAAAAAAGCAAGCTCATCAGTAAAGGAAGAATCACAGCACTGAGAAGAACCAGTCTTGAAAAGCACTGAAGCACTGATTAGATGCCAGCTGAATTACCTACAGTCAGTCAAAAGATGGGGCAAGTTGACGTACACAAGAATGCAGCCAAGGAGAACAGTGGTGACAAATAAATTATTTTAGCTGGTGAAGATCCTCTGCATCAAATGACACGAGGAAAATGTTTTGGGACAACTTTAATTTTATGCCAAAATAGCAGTACTTGTAAAAAACAGCTGGCACACAGATTTGCTCACGTTAATCCTCTTACTTTACCTCCCTGAACTGACAGTCTGGTCCATTTTTTGGTTTTGCAAACCAGTTATGGGATTAAGCCTGATGTCTCAACTTCAGTCATCAATAAATCTGGAAAATTCTTGGATACACCAGTGTGCAGGTCCAAAAGATTAATAAAGCCAAAATCTCATTAAAAAACAAGCAACGGTCTTCTCATGGCAGAAAACTCTCTGCAGAAGTCCCCATAGTGCCAGGTTCCACTGGATTTTAATCTTAATTTAAAACACTACTGTATCAATATATTTTCATATCCTACAGAGGAAAAAAAAAATTTAACTATGGTGGCCAATGCTGCAATTACTGTAAGTACCTTCTATGTATTCTTTAAAGATTACTTTCCCATTTCATGACTTGTTTATTTTATATGATGGGCAAATTGTAGACTATGACAGCAGTAATATAGCTGAGATGTTCAGTTATATCCCCTTTAGTAAGTGCAATTGCTGAAGTCCTTGTGGTAATTGTTCTTGTCCTTCTTCTTGTTATCCGTTTATCATGGTGCAATAAATGGGATTTTTCTTTTAAGGTCATTCCATTGGAATCATGTTGATAAATTCAGAAAAATGCAGGATTGTCATAATGAACTAACTCATCACATCCATTGCTTTGCTTTTCTCAATCACATTATCTCAAGAATACGCTATTTTTGGAATATGATCTCCATGTACACATTTAACACTGTTCTTCACAGTAATAATGTAATCCCATAACAAAATGTTCAACAGATGTCTCTGCTTACAAGGTGTTTATCCTGCATCTGAAAATAACCCATATACTTGATAAAAACAATCTTTTACAACACTGTTCAAGGACTACAAGAATGTTGTCTTCATAGTATCTGTGAGTAAGCATGTGGGAGACAATCAATTCACAAGCCATTGAACTAGCATCCTCTCTGGGAGAAACCATGGTCACATTATAGCATCTTAAATACAAGAAGATCAGGAAATTTACAAAACTGATCAACATATATCACACTGAATCTTGCATGGTATAACATGACTTCAGGGTTTTTTACATTTTATTTATTTATTTTTTAAATATCAAAGTCACCATTTTGAAAAATAGAAAACACCATGAAATCTAATCTCATTTCAAAGCGCTAACATTTTCACAGAATCACAGAATTACAAGGGTTGGAAGGGACCTCGAAAGATCATCTAGTCCAACCCCCTCTGCCAAGGCAGGGCCACCTAGAGCACATCACTCAGGAACACGTCCAGTCGGGTTTTGAATGTCTCCAGAGAAGGAGACTCCACAACCTCTCTGGGCAGCCTGTTCCAGTGCTCTGTCACCCTCACGGTGAAAAAGTTTTTCCTTACGTTAACCCAGAACCTCCTATGCTCCAATTTGCACCCGTTGCCCCTTGTCCTATCGCTTAGTGAGGCCGAGAAGAGCCTGGCTCCATCTTCCCAACACTCACTCTTAACATATTTATAAACATTGATGAGGTCACCCCTCAGCCTCCTCTTCTCCAAGCTAAAGAGACCCAGCTCCCTCAGCCTTTCCTCATAAGGGAGATGTTCCACTCCCTTGATCATCTTTGTGGCTCTGCGCTGGACTCTCTCTAGCAGTTCCCTGTCCTTCTTAAGCTGAGGGGTCCAGAACTGGATGCAATACTCCAGATGCGGCCTCACCAATGCAGAATAGAGGGGGAGGAGGACCTCCCTCGACCTACTGACCACAGCCCTTCTAATGCACCCCAGGATGCCATTGGCCTTCCTGGCCACCAGGGTACATTGCTGGCTCATGGTCATCCCCCCGCCCACCAGGACCCCCAGGTCCCTTTCCCCTACACTGCTCTCCAGCAGGTCAGTCCCCAACCTGTACTGGCAGGTTTTTATGTTCTACCTGAAACATGTCCTGCAGGAGCAGTACCTTTTCATGTTGTGGATGGGTGTTTGGTTTTTTTTGGGAGGGGAAGCAGCTAACAGCACATTCCTTATAGCCTGAAAGTCTTCTACCTAGTGTGAATAAGTGTAAGTTGATGCATTAATGCATTTCAGTGGTAATATTCAGTTGCAGTTTAGTAGATTTCTTTTGTACTTATGGTTTCAGGTTCTGCTTTATTTTTTTCCCTGATCAACTAGAAGGTTGAGAAAGTTACCAAGACAGCACTCGTAAGTGTAAAGGTTAGGTAGAACCAACAGATTCAGCCTTTGTCCAAAGTCCTCCCCAGTATTTACGGGCAATTTCAGACATTCCTCAAAGTGCTCAGGTCACTTACACCTGGGGCGTCATCTGAATCATGAAAGGGCAATCCCTGCAACCCATGGCTGGATAGCCAGACTGGCTGGTGTTTGAAGGCACAGACTTCTTAAAGCAAGACCTCTCTCTACATTCTAGCCAAACTTGTCTGGAGTAGAATCATTATAGCCCCTGTAGTCTTCCTCTGGGAGGCTGTAAGAGTGTTTTCAAATGTCTACATTTCAAAAACGCAGAACCTGTTGTCTTGATCCTTTATGTTACTTCGCTAACTCTCCACTCCATAAAACACAGCAGGGCAACGTGGCTAGGTCATTGTGAATTTCTTCTGATGGCTAAATAGGAAAGCCTATTGTTACATTGGGATAATACAGAAGATGGGATCATTCAGAAACACCAGCCCCTTCTCCTGGCTGTACAGACATTGTCCACACCAGCTTAACTGCATTTGAAGATAAACACAGCTGTGCTACAGCTCTATCAGGATAGCTCTTAGACTCATAAAAGCCGTG
Organism: Psophia crepitans; assembly: GCA_013399095.1. NCBI lineage: Eukaryota > Metazoa > Chordata > Aves > Gruiformes > Psophiidae > Psophia > Psophia crepitans. Next base: position 715,904 of record VWZZ01000866.1, on the reverse strand, counting down.
AAACATACATTTCAATCTACTCCCTCTGCCCTCAACTTTTACCACTGTGCCTTAGAAGTGCACCTCGTCTGTTCCTGGACTCCTAAGCACAATCATATTGAGCAGGGAGCAAAGGAATTTAACTATGAATTTGCTAGTGTTTCTGAATTTAAAATCAGACCTAAGAGGTATATAAATCTAATTCTAATTTCTTTTATGTAAATTCAAACCACATGGAGAAAACAAAAATCTGTCATTCTGTTTATTTTGGGGCTTTATAACTGACACCACATTAAGTTATTTAAGCCCAGTAAAATTTAATGGGAGTTATTCTTGTTCTTGCAACAGTGTTCACTGCAGAAGATACTTCCAGAAGTGTGGTGAAGTCATTGTTTAATGTCTCCCCTGAGACTTCCAGCTCTGTAATGTGATATTTTTTTCTTCTCTTCCAATGTTTATTATTGATGTAGAAGCGTATTTACACCATAAAAGCAAAGCAGCTGGCTGGTGACCCTTGGGAATACACCCTTGCTAAGGAAGATTTTAGCCCCCTCCCAATAGTTTACTGCATTCAGGTTGATTTAGTATGCTGGGAAAAAAATCCCATTTGAAAGCTAGTTACTTTCTACTCACATACTCATTGTTTTCTAAAGCTCTGTCTCTCTTGGGAGAAAAGGAAAGGCAATATAAAAATCTTCTGGGACAACCACGTGGTAGTCAATGCAATTGCTTGCCCTGAGTTCTGCACTTTATGTTTTTAAGTGAAGGAAAACATAAGTGTAGGAACAAACCATAAAACATGTTTTCAGGGTACCCACATGATCTATCCCTTCTACAGGAAATCCTTCTAACCAAGGAATTAGAAATATTAATTGTTCTATATCAGTCATGATGAAGATATTACTAGAATATTAACTTTTTAGATTGCAGTAGTATATTATTATTTTGCCTGTTGAAGTGTTTATACCTCTCTCCATTTAATTTTCAAAATTTTTTGTAAGAGTTCTTCCTTACCAGTGAGACTTTTCAGGTACAGTAAGTCATCATCCAAGAAAGTGCACTGGTGGAAAATATCACATAACAAAAAATTAACCAGTGATTTTTATTTTTTTAAAAACTTTTTTTTTTATAAAAAATGAATGCAAGATAACTACTCAGCTTACAGGACTAAAACAGGCAAGCAAACCATAGTGATTACCTGGGTGAAAAATCTTTGCGTTTGGTATAATCTACATACCAGTTGGGTACTATCCTTCAATGATTGCAGGAACCAGAGACTGCATCAGGAGATACACCAGATCAAAACAACCCTTCACATCTCTCAAAAAAGCATATGAAATTATTTGTACATGAATGCCCTCTCTAAGGAGTATAGCTAAGTCCAAATGCTGGAAAGCTATACCCTAGAAGATACAAAGTCTTGTAAAACGAAACTGAGAATTAAGGTTGTACGACATTGGCAAGATTTTCCTCTAGATGTAGTTCCATGATTTCATTTTCTTGGCCAGAAACCTGCCTTTCATTAAGTGGCCTGTCTTGAGTAGTGGACCCTTCTATTCCTGTCTCTTTTGTTTCACTGTCTCACCACTTATGCAAATAAAACATCCCACCATTCTGTATTAAATGTACAAAAGTCTGCAGCCCTTAGAAGACTTAACACATTTATACCACATTGGAGAACACAACAGTCATTGGAAAAAAAACCCTCTTTTACCTTGTTTCCTCCACTTTTAAGTGAAACCAACTACAGTGCTGCTTCTTTTCTTTTACTTTCTTTTTAAATTCCTGAAAACTCATCCCTTCTTTTTTCTGTCATTATGAGCATCAGGTTTGCTGTTTCCACTTTTTCAGGTGGGAGAGCTGTTCTCCTACTAGTCTTCCTGCTGCGGGTTTAATGGGTTAGTCCCTCATTGTCACATGCATGCAGGAAAGCGAAGACGCAGATACAGAACCGAAGTAGTAAAATGGAGACATCCTTTTACTAATCTAGATGACAAGACTTCAGATAATTACTATTTTTTGTTTGAACACTATTAAATACAGTTACTGCAACCAAGGCAAATAGAGAAAAACCCCCACAAGTGTTGTCCTCTGCGACATGTCAAAGGGATGTGGTTATTGTTAAAAATAAGGAAATAACAAGCTGAAAACATTTCACCCAAGATGTGGAGCTGGCAACTAGAAGAGACACTACCATTTTTAAAAAGCAAGGCCTGAATGATGAAAATAGGTTAGCTTCCTACGCTTACATTGGCACGTTGAACAGATTTTAAGCGCGACAAGGAAAATATATTAATGCCAAGAGGAAACAAGCTTTCACAAAAATTAAACAAGGTAGCATAAATCTGTATTTCTCTTCTGTAGCATCTTGGTTTTAAAACTTAACAGGTTTGACAATGACTCAGCAGACTTCAGACATTAATAACCACAAGTTGTCTCCCTTAGAGCTGATAAGGAAGCACCGAGTACTTCCTTAGAGATCAAACTAAATTTGAAATTTTAAACTCAAGTTTCCATCAGCAGCCCTGTGCTCCTTTGTTAACAGCAGCTAAGAAAACCAACCACCAAACACACAATTAAATATACTTCTCATTTCCAGTTAAGGTAAATCAGTCCCACCCAAAATTACTAGTTAAATAAAAAGTTTCTTCATACCGCAGTAAATTAGCTACTATTAAATGGCGGAATGGGAGTTGCAAACAGACTGTTACTTCCTTGAGGTCAGATCTCAACACAGCTGAAAACAATCCAGGTTCACTTTGCATTGTTCTCAAAATGGACATATTGAAGGGAAAATCATAAGCACTGGGTCCTGGTATCTGTAGATAATTATTCATGTGGTCTACACACAAAAAAAGGAAAGGGTGACGTTAGAAATACAACAGAATCACTATTTACACTCCATTGACCACAAGGAAGAGACGGCTGTTGAAGTACAGCTCGTATCTTTCAGTTACCAGGAAAAGGTGACGGAGCAAGAGAGGAATTTAATTACAGCAACTTCTTGAGCATAGGAGCAATGGGTTTTCACACACAGGGAAGAAGGAAGGGCAGCAAACGGATGTCGTAAACCTTAATAACCTTTAGGTACTGGACGAAGCAGACAGCAGCATAGGTGAGAATCTGGCAGAGAAGATAAAACTTGTGAGGGAAGAACTGACTGGTAGCCTGCACGGATTTGGTGGGTGGGGTAGGAGAGGGGGCAACCGAGGGGCTTGTGTTACACGTGGAGGCCACGGCACAGGTAAACGCCGTTGACCTGTACAGGGGTGGTGTGGAAACAGCAAAGACACTTTACCGTTGCTTTATGCTATAAAATAATCAAGGTATGAGGAAAAGGTGCTTTGCTGAGTAACATGCCTCGGTCAGAAACCCGCAGTGCCAGCCGTTAGCAATACCAGAAAAACGACCTTGCGTTGGATGGGATAACTCGCTGTGCCTGCCGGCATGACTTTGTCACGGGAGACAGCTTGTCAAAAAGGAAAAGAGAGCAGAAGCTGGCTGCCAGTCTTCAACTTGAAATTCACAAAACTCACTGAATAAAACCAAACCAAGCGGGGAAACTCTGCCGCACTGCCAACCTCGCCGGCCGAACGCAACACCGGGCACAGAGCATGGGGCTCGCCCGCACCTCCGGGCTCCCCGGCTCCGCCACGTACTTGCTCTCTGCCTCCTTCGCTGACAGAAACCGCGGCTGGCAACGCATGAGCCGAAACAGCCGCACCCCAGCGCCTTCCCGGGCGTGCCTGGCGTGCCGCCTGCCAGCAGCCAGCGCCGCCGACCGAGCGGCAGCGGCAGCAGCACCGGCAGCGGCGTTTTCCGGGCCTAGGGGGCGCCGCGAGCGCGGGGACGGGACAGAACCTCCCACCAGGCGCGCACGCGCGGGGCCGTTAAGGGGCGCGGGACAAACTCCCCTCAGGCGGGCGGGCGGGCGCGCGCGGCCGTTATGAGGAGCGCGGGGACGGGAGCGCGAGGGTGACGCGTGCCCGCAAGCTTGCGCGCGCNCTCTGTGTAGAGCCGGCGGGCAAATCAGTACCGAAATACCCTCCATGCCCAGTCCTGACAGTTCCACACACGTACCCCCATCCAGTAGCTCCCTCCTCGGCTCCGTGGAGGATGTTCCCCCGCACAGCCCCAGCCCTGTTGAGGTGTAGGTCAGGGGAAGGTGGGATGTGAGGCGGCCGGGGCGGGGAGCGCGTCTGCCGGTTTTGAGGGAGCTGAGAGGGGAGCGAGGAC
>VWZZ01000866.1:661945-711652 GCA_013399095.1 Psophia crepitans | reverse complement strand
GGCGAGGTAGGCGCCCGGGAGGGATGGCGGGGGCAGTGCGAGCCTGCTGCCAGGGGAGGGTTAAAACCCTTCGGCTTGTGCTGAAGGAGGCGAGAAAAGTTCAGGCTGGCTTTCAGGGGCGGGGGGGAGCAGAGCTAGCAAGATTTTTGTTTGATCAACTCCGCGCTTAGGTGCTTTGTTTTTAACTCGCGTTAATCCTGGGTGTACTTCTATAACTACTCGCGTTTTTTCTTCTTAATACGGTGGGGGGGGGAATCTCGCACGAAACTTTTCCCTTTACGGAAGGCGGGGCTGAAACAATACCCGATGCATTGTTTAAATGTAAAACCTCCAACGCTTTTTTTTTTTCGGTACGGTTTTATTGCCGCCGCCGCCGCTGTGGTGATAGCGCTTTCCCTCTTGTGTTTACAGCTTCTGTAAGGGAGAGACGCTCGGAGGAAGAACCAGGATCCCTGGGCTGCATAAACAAGGAAAGCAGGAGTCCATCTAAGCAAAGCTGGAAGGATTTCACCTTGTTGCTGTTTGTTTCGGGAGATTTTCCCTCCCCCCGCCCCGGACGCTATCCAGCTGAGGGTTTGTTTCGTTGCTGCGTCCACAGCCGGCCAGAAGAAAAGCGCTTTACGTGTTAGAGGTGGTTTTTGCCGTGGTCTCCCTGCAAGAAAGAGATCGGCACCAGTCTTGGAGGAGGAGAGAGATGCGATCAACTGAGGCTTTCCCTACCTCCGGCTGAACGTGAGAGTTCAAATGACACCGCCGCTGGCCTGACTGCACAGCGAGCTGGAATCACAGCCAGAGCTGCTCAGTTTACCTGCTCGAGGACCCTTCGAACCCTTCTATTGACGGTAGAGATTTGTATCCAAAGGAAAATCGGATTAATATAAACTATGCAGAGCTTTGTGGGGATATCTGGAGACTACCCTGTCTGCATGGCTAATCTTGAAATTGTCTGAAATAAATCCTTAGCGCAAGGAATAGCGAGACACTTTCAATTAGGCTTTTTTTTCCCCCTGGCGGCTTTTTTTTTTTTTTTTTTTCACCCTTCCACGAGAATTTAACACTTCCATCACAAGGTTTTTACAGGAGAATGGGACCCATGCTGGAAAACTCACCACGCTTCCTAAAAATCACAGGGGTACCAGTTTCCATCATCGCTGCGGTATGAAAGGTACTCTTTGGATTGTCTGCTGGTGGCTAAGATGGATTAGTCTTTCTGTTTCTGTTAGCGATGTGCTGAAGGATCCGGATTTACTGAAATACTGACGCCAATAAACTTACTCCCTCTCTGTTGAAAGCATTGGATGTGACAGTGCAGAGAAACATGTGTTTCCCATTTCTGACTGGTTGTTTTGGTGCAATCAATACCTCCACAAGAAACGTTGACTTAGGTGGCGATTATCATACCGGGAGGCACAGGGAGCGCTGCTTTCGGGTTGCATGCAAAGTGAGCACAAATCAAAGAGTGCGCCGTTCCTGTGGAGTGGGGGCTTCTCTTCCCCCCAAACTTCAGGGCAAAGGCAGCGGACGATGTTCCCGACCCACCAAAGAGAGCCCGGCCTCGGGGTCCAGAATGAGCAATGACCAAAGCGCTGTCAGGAGTGGCAAGCAGTCGGATCGGATGGGGATCAGTGAGGCAATAACGGTTGAAAGGAAGGCGGATCGCAAAATTATTGCCCGAAGGAATAGCATGCGAGGCGGAATGATGATAAAGTTAAACTTCTGTTTCATCTTCTGTCGGGGATGGTGGGCGTTTCTGTTGCTTCAGCTCCACATGTTGCAAGCACTGGCACAAGGTAGGGCTAGAGACATTTTTGTTTATAGAAATGCTGCATCTGCCTTCTAAGAGGAGGGGAATCTCGCTTGGGTACAGAGAAACCCTTTTACTTTATCCTTATCAGAGGTAAACTGCGGAATCCGCACTGAGCTGATTTCATGTAGGAACGGTCGTTTCTTACACACAATCATTTCTTTATGGAACAAGGATTTGCAAACTGTGCCTACATGTTTCTTTCCCTTTCTCGTCCTACCCTTCCCCTATCCCCACCTCCCAGAGAAAATCAATAGCCTGCTTTTTCTATTTACTTAAATACATCCCTACATTTCTGTTCTGTTAGGCAGCAAAAGAGTTAACTGCTTCCTCTGTGTGTGTGTGTGTGTGTGTGTGCGCGTGTTTAAAAGCACTGTGCACTGAGATAAGTTATTAGGAGAAGGGGACTCATAAATCCTCCAACTAGAACCAAATCAGGCATGTAAAAGGAATTCTTTAAACATATGAGTACTATTCTATGTGAACCTCGGTTCGAGCATTGTTCATTTCTTTTGGATTGCCAAGTAACATTTACCCGAGACAAAAACTGCAATTGATTCGTATCTGAGCATTTCCACATCAGAGATCCTTGCAGTCAAATGAGTCACTTGTAAACGAAGGGTCAGAACCGACCAATAGACTTTAAATATCAAGTGTCAGTCACTTTGCATGTAAATTCCCTTCTCAAAAAATTGCCAAACGTAGCCTCATTCTTAATAATCCTTTGACAGAGTAAACAATAAACGGCAGGCAGAAGCATTACAGTTGGCTGCGCCAAATAACATGCTGAACAAACGCAGCTTTCACTTTCTTTGCTGGGTTGAGTTTTATTGCTGTGTGCATTGTCTGACTGAAGTGGTGTGTGTTGTACAATGCAGAACTGTATCGTGTGGGACGATGAGTTAGTTATTAAAAGCGGAAGTTAATGCTCTATAAAGGGGAATGTCTTTGTCTTTTAGTTCTTTGTGTTCAAGTATTTAATAGGGAACAATGGTGCATTCAGTTTTAATAACTGGATTGGGCTTGTATGTTGAGGAAGAGGGGTTATAAGACAAGTCTGCTGTAGTTTGTCTGCTCAGGGTTTGCTACTGCATCCTCGGAAAGTTTGGAGCCGCAGGATACAGAAGAGTTTTAATCCAGTGTTTAATAATGGGCTCCACCCTCATAAACCTCTTTCAGTGCTTTGTTTATGCTGTCATTGCTATTCCCAAACTACTTATGCTGAGGCCTGCAAGCCCTAACAGGGTATTGTTATTCTGAAACAGGGCATACCTAAAATAATTCTCTCTGCAAATTAAAATTCACATGACTTTTTTTTTCTTCTGGTAGTTTTTGATAGATGCCAACATGATGCTTCATTTTGGAAGACAAATGCTGCTGATTCTTGCTCCTTACATTAAAAATGCAAAAATCTTTCATATAAGACAGTTTTTAGTGCCAGTGATTCAGGGATCAGTTTTAGATGCCATGTAAAACAGTTTTCTGTGGTTTAGTAGTAAACTGGCCATCTTATTGGATTAAAAAGTGAATTGAAACTTTCATTTATCACATAGTAAATTTTTTCAATAGCATGTTTCAGATTACTAAGCATTTGCAGTAGTATCAGTTTTAGGTAATAAATATTTTGGGGAGTTATATAGTGTTTACAAACTACCCTAAAGAAAAGTCCTAACACCAAGTTAGTTTTAGCCATCTGTACTTAAGAGGGGGAGGGGAAGCAAAGAGAGTAAGATACATGATTTCTGAGATAGATTGGTGCAGATATGAGTATGGAGCTGAGAAGATACTAAACAATGAAAGTTATAATAAATATAAAGCTATATAAATAATGCAGAAATGAAACAAACCACTTTTTTATATAATGCAGAAAAGGCAAATTACAGTTAGTCCTCCAAAATTTCTTTGCCACACAAAAACCAGCATGAAGGTGTTAATGCAGAGTGCTTCTATGAGGTTTTCACAAAATTTGTATTCACTTATAGCTTACGGTTCTTTTTGCACTCTGAATTCTAATGGATTGTAATACATTCATCATTTTTATGCAAAAATTTACTTTAGAGAGAAGATGACTATTTTTATAAAAGTCTTTCATGAAAATGGGAATACTGCTACAGGCACAAAAAGTTTTTAATGTAATGATGTGGTCATATGCATGAGAGAATTACATGATTCCGATCTTTTTATGTGATAAAAAAATGAACATTCGAAATATATGGGCCATGGCTATTTTGAATGAGTCATAATACCATGCTATAACCAGCTAATGTTTCTGTAATAACTATTTCAGCATTAAAGAAATAAGAAATATTTCAGGCATGCTGATATGCAGGTTCTCAGTTCATAGGAAATAGATGAGATAAAGTTGTTGAGATTAAGTATCTTATACAGTAAGGTGAATGCCAGAAATGGCTTTCAGCGGCAACAGGTTGGTTGAGTATTCTCTCAACATGAATGATCACCCATGTAAAAGCAGATCTAGAGGTGAAATGTAGATAAAACCACTTGTAAATTCATTTTATACTTAGTTCTTCAGCTGTTCTGTCTTCTCATAGTTGTGTTACATAATTATAGTGATTTATTTGATTTCTTTTTACTTTTCAAAGTTAATTTAATTATTATGAAACATACAGTGGTTTATTATACTGAATAATAAACCATTCTCTTAGAACCTTAGCATTGTCAGTGCAGACCTTCTCATTATGGGAGTGATTTTCTGGGTGGAAGAAGGGTAGAGCTGTCTCTCGTGGTCTGTCCCATGAACGCAGCCTAGAGTGGTACTGCCGCTTCTGTAATGGCTGCAGATCTGCATAGCCATCCTTCCTACTATGTGCGTGTCTCCCTGGCTTACCACATTGGCCTGTCTGTGAATGGAAAAATTCACCTGTAAGAGTCTCAAAACTGTTGCGCATTTCCTTGCTTACGGAGTTCTTTATGCCTGCTGGCCTCTGCCGTGATGCCTCTTTTCATGCCATTCTTGTTAAATTTGAGTATTAGATGCTAGTTAGCCTCAAGTCATTGTGTGTCATCAAATAGTGATGAGATGCTAATTGATAATCACTGTAATTATCAAATTAGTATTTGCAGGGTGATGGTAGACGTGAATAATTTCAGCACAGTTAAAAACTACTGTACTTAGAAGAACATTATCTTGCAGTGACCTCTAGCTCAGTGGTCTAGCATGCCTGGGCATAGTCCTGTTGAATACATGGAGCTTGTTGCAGGATTGGAATTTATTAGTTATGTATGAGATTAACAAACACTGATGCCTACTGAGGTACAAAATGTTTACTAAAATACTAGAATATTTGTATGGAAATAGAAAAATTCTGCTCATTTAAATAGGTTGGATGTTGCTAGAGGCTACTTTACATGCATCTTAGTGGATTTAAGTACCTTCCCAATGTCTTACTTTTGTGGAAGACTGAAAGAATACTTGGAAAATCTACTTCTTTGGATTGATGGCTGTTGTTCAGAATGATTTTAAAATAGATAAAAGCAGTGCAAAGCTTTAAGCTTCTGCAGCAGGAGATGGGTATCTTTAAATATTAAGAAAGAGAAGCTTGTCTGATTTTTCTTAGTTTTACAGCAATGGAAGTGTAACCTTTTTATGCTACTTGATCAAATCTGTGATTCAGAATTCTACATGTACCTCAATGTGCACTTAAAGTGATATTGCTATCTATTATGCTTTGACAGAAGGCATGATATGGAAGATAGAAGAAAACATTTCTGGGGTCCAACTTTTTAAATTCAAATATTTGATCTGGTGTAACTTAGAAATATGCTAAGTGTAGGAAGCATTTTCAGGCAAACTTCAATCCGCATTAGATGCGGAGATGATAAGCAACTTGCATAGTGTATTTAGCTGCTGGAAGGACAGAGAGATGGTTAAATGTGAGGGCAGGTCTTACTGGAAAGTGAAAAGCATTCTGAATTAAATGTAGAATGATGCATTTCTAATTCAAAAAAATTCTGTTATTGTTCATTGGAAACTCATTAGTTTGTATTGGATTTACCAATCCAATTGGTAAATGGATGAACATTCTAAGTATGTGCTAGTTTTTAAACAGGTGAATTCTTTGTGTTTATAATTTTAATAATTAAAAAATTGATGTGGAATACAAGCCTAGTCTAAATAGAAATGGGTGGGAGAGAGTGGGCTCTTTCTGTGGCCATATCATGTTCGTAGCTCTCTCTGCTGTGGTAAATCTGTGTTTGGCTTATATGCTTACCTATAGCTGAAAAATGACTTATTCTCAAGACTTCTCAAAGAAAGTTCAGAGAGATATGTATACATACGTAGTAACGCTTTAAGTGTACTGTTTCAGATAGTTTCTTGAGAGTGCAGTGTAATAGGACTCTTAGGGGTGAAGGAAGACCATGTGTAATAGGTGCTTATCAGCGTTGTTTTCATACATTATGAGAAGATGCTTAGACCAAGAATGACCTAGATATATGGAGACAGGTTGTGGCAGTTCTGTCTCAAGACTTATGCTCTGTGACTTTCACATCACTTAAGAAGATCAGAAGGGAATCTGTGTCCACGGGTCATAGTCCTTGAAAGGTTGTTCTGGAAGGTTCTGTCATCTCTGTGCATAGTCATATATTTTGAATAACAAAGACAAATATTGACTAATACTTTAAAGATTGTCTGGCTGATTTACAAACCATAGGAACTTTAATAAACAATCTTAAGGTGAATTATTAGGAAGCTGTTAAGCGAAGGGCTTGGGCGTTTGTATGTTTCAGAGGGATTTTTTTGTTGATGTTTCATTGTGCTTACCGGCACATACCTGCAAGTATTGAACGCACTTTTGATTCAGATATAAGAATTTCATGCATTTAGCAACTTTGTATACAGCTTTATCTGAACATCACATTCTCAGTGGGCTAGTTATTTGGTTCACTTGAAACTTTATGCTGTAGTGAGTCTGTGGGCAGTCTAAAGGCAACTAGGTTCCTCACGGAGCAAAATCTTGTTCATGTGGAGTTCATTGCAGAAGTGGACCTTTCTTCCTCCCTCTGCATATATACATACATACATAAGATGTATTTAAATAGTTTTTAAATTGATGACTTGTTGGTCTTTTCAAATTGTGTTTTAAGTTATATAAATTAGAATAATTTTTATAAGATTTGTGCAGAGATTAGAAAATGCCATAACTAAGGTAGCTTGTGCATCTTTAATCTGAATTCTTAATGCATGTGCATTAAGTCTAAATTGATACATATTAATTTACTGTCTACATTAGTCAAGACTAAACTGAATGCTGCTCACTGATCAGTTTTTCAGTATTTTGTTTTCTTGTCAGTGCTTGGCTCCATCTTTCATTTACTTCAAATCTTTTAAATTCAACACAAGAAGACTTTTGTGTGGACTAAAGGAAGAACTGTTAGCAGCTATAGTGTGGCATTGGATTAGACTACTTACAGTTATTACAGCTGGAAAGCAGGTGATTGGTGAGACTTGGTTTTATTTCTGACTGTCTGGTGAGTATTTTCTAGTGAATAAAGACTCTTCACTCCATGTGCCTCAAAGATGACTCTTCACCACCCATATCCCTTATGCAGAACACAAGTATAACTCCATGAAAGGTCTGTTCGTAAAGAAGATGGGGTTTCTGGAGGTATTTCTGATTGTGCTGATGTTGATTTTGTTAAAGGCTATTTCAGACAGTTTCAAAATTTTCATTCCCTAGGATTCTTCTGATAAGTGGCCTCACATGTAGCCTAGTTAAATTTATTAAATTGGAGATGTGTAGTAGTTGGCTTGCTTTCTTATGTGTATTGTTTTTTCAGTTTATTGGTGTTAAATAAATGTGATTTTTTTTTTCATATAAGTGAAACTTTCTAATTCCTTTATGGACCTTTGGACCTTTCTAATTTCCTTTATGGTCTTTGAAATATCACAGCCCTGGAACTTCCAACAGGTTCTACAGGAATTGGTTCATATAGCACTTGCCGGTCTGAGTTCAAGGGGTTACGTGACTGAGAAGGGAAGAACCTTTTATTTTAAAGTGTATAATAACTTAATTACTTCTAAACATGTATGACAGTTTTTGTAAGATCTATTCATTATGCAAATTGTTGGCTTCTAGACACACATGGTATTTGCGTACTGTATCTTGAGTATCAGTATTTTTGGTTTACTAAGAATTATTTTTTGTTCTGCCCTTGCTATGAAAAATAATAAATCTATTGCCAGAATATATATTAGTCAGTTTCTAATATCGTATGTTTTATCTATGAAATGCCCTTGAGGTGTAATACAAACAGCACCCTTGCTAATATTAAAAATGTAGATCTAGGCTTTTTAAGGGAAGTGTTTTTAAAGTTAACTTTCAGCTGTTTAGTTCCCTGAACTAGCTCAAACTGGGGTCACACAAGCATCAGGGACAAGCAGAAGAAGTGATGGGTAATGCATGGCCAGGGGTCATGGCCCTGGCAGCCGTCACTAGGATCGGTTTAAGTTGTTAGAGAGTTTTCAGACTTGGGCAAGACACAAGGGAATGTACACTGCCTAACTTCTTACAAACACGTGGAGACTGCTGTTCCTGGCTAGAAAATAAAGGTTAGTGCCTTTAAAGGGGTGGCTTTGAAGACTTTGAATTTTTTTTCTAAGAGACCCTTTCGGTGAGTTTCTCCCTCCGTTAGATGAAGTCTTCCTAACCTAAGCTTGTAAGATAAGTGCTAAAGTTAGGTAACATGAATATTCCCCCTAATCTCCTTATATCTCAATTCTCAAGACCGATAATGGGAAAAATATTTTGTTCTTACAAAAAGAAACTTTGTAACTGAAGTTGCAAATTCCACGGGTATTTCTTTCTAATGTCTGTATATAATATGCAGATTCAGCAGGTGGCATGAGCTCCAACAACTCTGATAAAAAGAAGTCTTTAACACCACTTTATGCAAAATATGGAAGTGGATTGTACAGTCTTACGGCACACCATCTAGATGGCTTTTGTAGTGTCATTTTTGATAAATGATAAAGCATTTGTGGTTTTTAAGCAGATAACTTGAATCTTTAATCCTGTTTTTCACATTTCCATGCTCTATTGCAGCAGCCTGAAGAGAAAGTTGATTCTGGTAGATAAATCATTGTCCCTTAGGTCTCTTTAAACCACTTTATGGTCTTTCAAGCCATAAGCCATATATTTTTCTAATAAACTCCTAGGCCTAACAAGTTATCTAAAAAATAATTTGTTGGGTATAGCCCTCTTGGACTAGAAAGTAGAGAATAATGATACATAGTTCCAGTACATGTTGCTAAAATGATCCTACATTGATTCCAGGCTGAAATTGAAGTTTGTAACTCATTACAACACAAAGAATCAGAAGAGCTGATAGACACTACTTTCATCCTCAGATTCATAGTTGTCTAACAACGTATATTTATTAGCCAAGAATGTTGTGGCTTTGATACATTGTTTTGGCATTGAGTTCCTAGGAAGTCTACTCAGTAGCAATGCTACCTTTTAAGGGAAGGTACTAAGAAAATAATGAAATGATAATACAAATATTTCAAATGTTTATACGTTTAGAAAAAATGCACTTTATTATACTGGTACTGTTTGCTCACCTAGCATTGTGGTAAATACAGACTCAGTGTAAGACAGTCATGGCTATCTTCCCTGCACATTGGAGAATGTCCCTTGTTTCTTCTTTCTTATCTGTCAGGAAGTGCAAAGGACATTAATGACTAAATACTTTTGAAATAACTAAATGGTTTGCTGTGATTGGAAAAGAAATAAATGGTGCTATGCCATATTTGCCATTCAAAGATAATACATTTGTCATTACATGGACCGCATGGCAAGTGACACACTGCTGTCATATTGAAGTGGGTGGGAGGAGGTAAGGGGAATTCTCTTTCAGTATTTCTAAATGTCTGTACTGATTAGTTTAATTTTAAGTCATCTTGGATCTGTGCACATAGAGGTAAGTGATTCTGAGGATAAAGCTCCCATTTATCCATGAGTTTGAAGCAGCAATGAATATCAGAGCAAGGTAGATTTCATACCTCTGTGTTTTGAAAATTTATCTTGAGGTCATTCATGTAGTACCTAACATCTTCAGTTCCTCAGTACTGATGTTGGTAGCAATCTTTCCCAGACTTAGCTATTTTCATTATATATGATTTATTATTAGCATTTGATGGGTCAAATATTTATGCGTATTTTTCTGAACCTTCAGTTAAGAATTCTGAGTTAATTAGAGTCATGTCAAACTCAGTGTTTTAAGTGCTGGTAATTCACTATGTAAATGTATTATAGTTAAAATGATGCCTTGTCAATCCCATTCAGGTTTCTCATGAGTATAATTTTCACCTTTTGTATACTGGATATAGCTGTGTCTTCTGCCACCCAAAACCTGAACAGACGTATTCGTGGCATACTGGTTTCAGTTAAAATCTGCAATGTTAACTGTTGTGCCTGTTCACATTTGAAGAGTGCAAATCTTAGTAATTCTGTTACAGAAATCCAGGTAAGATCTAAAACTCAAATTTTTGAGATTTTACAATTACAAACAAAAAAATAATAAATGGACTGGCCAGTGAGAAAATATAGCATGGCTCTGCAATTGTACTGTGCTAATCTCATGAGCAGGAATGGATACTCTGGATGTATAACAATGCATAATGGGAGCTTGATGCCTGCAAAATAGCTTTCACCAACAAATGTGGTATCACTTTCACCCTAAATGCTCTTTGACAAGAGATATAAAACTTTTTTCAATATATTTTATACATTTGACATTATCCTGAATAGATCTGTTTTAATATTTCCTTTCTATAGGCAATTTCTTCTGTATGTTGGCAGTCAGTGGGAAGAGACATAAACACAAAAAAAACACTGGCAAATGAAACTAAAAAGGGTCAGCAGAGGAAACTATAGGCAGATAGAGCTTTTAAAATTACCTTGGAAACATTAGTGACTTCCCCTAAATGGCTGAGTCCAAATGGGCTCAACGAAGGAAGAATATTCTTTGGTTTAGGTTTTACTCTCACTAAGTAGGATTGTTTTCATTGCCCTTTAAATTGTTAGTTTCATTGTGATAATTAATGAATCAAGGATTAAATCAAAGATCGGTAAGTAGGAGTTACTCTTCCATACTTAAAAATGACAATATACAAAAGCTTTTACCCATTAGCAGGTACAGTAATAAAGGGAAGTGATTTATCAGTATGAATGAGTTGCAGGTGAACTTGGAGACAGTATTTTTAATCTTCTAATTTTATTCTGTGCCTCAGTGACATCAGTGCTAATGTAAACTCTCCAGCTTGGGGAGAACCTCTCTGCTAGGGTGTATTCTGATCTCAGCTAAAGTTACGTCCCCAGAAGGTTTCAATCATCATGGGCTAGTACATCTTGGTGATAACAAAAAGCTTAGCTCCTCTTGATCATTCTGTTGATTTAGCAAACAATAGAAAAGCATAACCATCAGTTTGTGTTTGTGCAGTCTGGTCAAAAAGAGTTAGTAGGTTGATAAATGATCAGTGATATTATTTAATATCTGTCCTAATAGTTTAATACAAATGAGGTCAAAGTTTTCATATTGTATATAAAAATAAAGTGCTGAGTATTTTTGGATTTCCACACTTACATGTGAACAAATGTTCTTGCGTACAAGAACAATTCTTAGAAGAGTTCTTAGTGTTCTAAATATCTTTCTATAGAGCTGCTGGATGTTACAACTGCTGATAAGCCAGCTTTTGTGCAAACGTTCACTATAGTGGAGTAAGTGTTAGCTGTCACTTTATTAGAATTAATGGCATAACTACTCGTGTTTACTTGAGGTTCATTGTAGCATGAAGTGATTAGGCATTGGTGCTTTGGTAAATTATGGCATATTGCATGTTTTTTGTGATCGGTTAGTGAGTGTTGGTGTTGGGTGCTGGCCATGCATCTAGTTGTCACTCACACTTGAGTTGAATTGAATTGACATCTGTATCTGTGTGTTTACCAGAAGAGTTCTGTTGAAACTATTAACATGTGGCAAAGACAGTGGATATGGGTAAGAAAAAAAGAAAATGTTTGCTGTTGTTTGTTTTATTACAAGACAGGGTATAGTGCCGTTCTAAGGACATGACTGCCTTGACTGAAAGAGCTCCTAAAACCAGTACTGGAGTTGCCACATACGGATTTCTCACAATTGAGTCAAATCTTACGTTCTGTGTGAAAGGCAAATGTTGATTTCATACATATTTGCAGCTCTCAGTCACTTTTCCAGATATCCAACAGCCTCAACGGCCTTGAAATTCTGGAAAGGTGTCTACATGCTGAATAAACTGTGTATGCACACTTGGTCAGATGCTGCATGAAGGCAAATAAAACACAAGACATAGCTATTCAGAGCTCACGCAGTAAGCTGACAAGTAGAATGTACTGTACGTATGAAGAACTGGTCATAGTGATCGATACAGTGGGGATTTTTGAAGGCTTCTGTGTGTTTAAGCCCTGTGAAGTCCTGTTAGGGATGCTGGTCAGAAGTTCTTTTTGTATTTTTGTAGATGAAGTATGACATCCACATAGAAAGACATTTTGAATTAACATATTATTATTAGGCATATTAGTGCTTTGCATAATTATATTTTTCAAAATTGCATTTTAATGTCTCGGCCCTGTTTTTAATGATTTTTTTTTTAAAACTGGATATTTTAACATATCTGAAAGAATGTTTTGTGTTGTTTGGCATTGAGTTAGATAATTACACCCTTATAGTGTTCAGACCTGTGACCCTCAGGGTGCAATGTAAGAAGGAAAATACTTTCCTAGCAATAATTTCCATCCTTAGTTCTCTCTCTGTCCCACTCAGTTGCCTTTACCTGATCCTCTAAATTCTGCTGGCAGAAGCAATGGGGTGATAAAGCAAAGAAAAAAACCCAACCCAACCATGGAGGTAAGCTATAGAAATAGTTCAAATAGTGCCCAGCCTTAACTAAGGCCATCTAACAACATCTCAATTTTTAAAACACTAATTTTGGAGGCTGTCTCCTTCCCTTTGAGAGGTTTATTTGTTTGCATTTCACATACGTTTATCAACATTCATTTTAAAATGCTTGAGATATTTTAAGTCAAAACTTACCTTTGTACAGTGTTTGGGTTTTAAAAAACTCATTCTGCTATGTGCAGTCAATCCGTATTTAATGATACAGAATTTTCATACTTTTTTTCACCACGAAATTATCTGGCTATTTGTTTATATTAGAGAAAAATTGGAATGTAATTTAAGAATTTTAGTTTCACATTTAGATCATAATTGTTGATATTATACACATAATACTCCTTTATAACCTTTCTTAGTTTTCTAAAACTATGTGAAAACAATGATATAGAAAAAATTATCTTAAATGTTGTGACCTTAATAAACATTAAGATGCTGTTCTTAAGCCAAATGACATAGAACTGGGTGGACTACTTTTGTTTCAGGTAGACATGAATGTTAGTGTATTTTGTTACGTGTGACGCTGTAATTTACTGGAGTGGGATATAGAATTAACTTTTGTGATTTAGATGCATGTATTGCTGAATTTCAGGTTTCTAAGCATAATTTGTGTTTATGACTGCACCTAAATGTAGTTTCATTTTGTACCTTGTATATTGACTGAGAGAAACTATATGAAATTGCATGATCTTTAATGGAGACCTCAAATCTCAATGCATCTGCATGGTGAAATGTAATAATGTTAGAGTCAAAACACTTGTGGTTATTCAATTACTTAGCTGTGCTTCTTCCTATCACTGTGAGTGCAGCAGTTTGTCAGAAACAAAGTTTGGATCTTTTCGATGTACCATCTTTGAAGAAACAGCTAAAGGCAACAGATTTCAAGCTCTTTGAAACCTTGGCTCTGTGAGTCCTTGCTAAAGAGCAGTCTATCAATACTATTGGTCACTTATTAAGTGTGCTTTTAAATTTGCAGGAAGAAAAAATGAAGTGCATTATTACATACTCATGTAGTACAGAAAGGTCTTTTTTTTTTTTCCTTATCTAGTACACATCTATATTTTAGAACTTGCAAAAGTGATTAGACTAATTACAGTGAATCCTTTTGGTAGGAGGAAACTAATGACCACCTAACCTAATATCATAAAAAGGAAGGTTAAGATTTGTATGGCTTGGCTGAACATGATAACTAATGTAATTTTACTAATATTATAATGTGATGTATACAAGTAGGTGATTGTAATTGTAGCCTATATTCAGTAAAGCTAACACGTTAAAAACATTCTTTGACATGGTGATTTTCCCTTTAAAGTGTTTTGGAGGGTTATATGTTTTAAACATTTGTACTGCTATTATAAAATTCTTAATAGTTTTTCTTAATGCATTTAAAAGCTTCAGTGGTGTTGGGATGGTTTTAAAACTTCTTTTGGCAGGGGAATTAATGTATATGGTAGGGGTTACTAATAAGTATTACTGAAGTTATACAGATTAATTCCAATGAAGTTCTTTAATGTCCGTGTGTAAATTGCTCTTCTCTTCCTACTGTCACTCTGATCTAATTATTTTGCACATAAGTAAATGTGGGGGATTTTGTGTGTGAAAAAGGATGTGCTTCAGCAGGCTTCAGGAGCTGAAAAATTAATCTATCCACTTACTCAGATTGGTAATGGAAGTAATATCCTTTCCAGGTAAAAAGTCGGTTTAAATGTAAGGATTTTATGACGCAAATACTTGTCTTTTGGGTTATATAGTTTCATAACTGCTCATAATAAAGCCAAGTAGTCCCATGTTTTGTTTTTGATTTTGTGGGTTGGGTTTTTTGGGCTCTGTGTAAGAGACTTAAGAAAATAAACAGAATCAGGTAGTTGAGAAGATCAAAACCGTGACAAGTTTTTTTTATACAGAATTTGTGTCTGAACCAGGAAAAGACAAGACATGTGACTGTATCTTCTTGTGTATAGTAAGTAAAACTAATTTAATACATTTTGACTAATGTTGCTTAGCAGGATGCACGGAACAGTCTGATGGCTCAACAAGTTAGTAAGAGACAGCCATAATCTTCGGTCTTCTACTGGAGCATGTGTTAGCTATTTAATAAAATTAGGTATTTTTTCCAACCCTTAAGTCTTAAATGGAGTTGCTTATGAAGATATTCTAGACAGAAACAGCAGTTATCTTTTGCCTTTCTGTAGAATCTCCTTCATATAAAGACCAGCATCCCATATTCCCAGAGCTTTCCCTTACTCCTGCTCCTTTTTTGCCTACCTTTGGGGGTTTTGTGGTGGTGGTGTGGCTTTTTTTGGGTGTGTGAGTTATTTTTCCTTTTTATTTCTTTTGTAGCTAGTGCAGGGACTTTTATTAGCAGAAAGGATGTCTTCTGTGAAAGACAATAGAGATACTGCATAAATGGCTTTTTCCACACTGGAAGATGAAGGATCTTTCTTGAGTTCTTATCTAAAAATTCCTGATACTGTCCATCTGGGCAGAGAATAGAATACATATCTCACAAACTCTAAGTTACAGGGGAAAAAAGTTCAACAGGAAAACCAGCTGAAAGCTGCTGGCTCTTGAAGAGAGTTTTCTCACAACAGCCCATGGGGACCTCAGAGCATAGAGCTCTGCTGTAATCCTGAAACCTGTGCAATTATGTCTCTCTCACCCTTCAATGTCTCAGGTTCCAGTTAGTCTAACCTGTTTATCCAAATGAACATCGAACCTTTGGGCTTGCATGTAAGCCACAAGCTTCTGTACACCAGACAAGGCTTAGTGTTGTGTTACTTAAGTATGGCGTATTCCATCACTATTTTGAAAAGGGTATTTACTTACCAGATATCATCTCCTGCATCCTATCTGATCTATGTTGTTTATAAGACTAGAGATAGGTAGAAGAGTTTTATTTGATTACTGTGATTAGAGTGGTAGAAGAATTTTTCGTCATTTATCTTCTTTAGTGTCTCTATGGCTATTTGACCATCTTGGATCCTATTTCTCTTCATGCATCATCTAGAAGATTGTTTATTAAGTTCTGAACAATTAACCTAGGCAAACTCTTTCAAGGCAAAATAATCAGAGCAAGTGCTGGTGAAGCACTTGCACAGTATCAATATTGCATTATTGCAAATATCATTTAGTCAGTCATTTTTTAATATTGATTTGACAATATGACATAATATAAGGGAAGAAAAATAGCATTTAATAAGCATATTTCTGTATTACTGAACAGCTATTTAGGCAAATTAAAGTACTTTCTTAGCTATGAATAGTAGGTTGAAAGGACTGTGCAGCAAAAATACTCTTGTAGCTGTACTGCTTCCTGGAAACTACCCTATTAATTCTATTACAGATTATTAGTAGTGCATCATAAAGTGTATATGAAGATGAGATTACTCTCAGTCTAACAGAAGAAAATTGTAAAGACAGAAGAACCAAACCATTGATGATGGTTTGACCAGAGTTTACTAGAAACTTTATTATATGGACTAGTTCATACAGCAATGTTAATAATATAAATATCTGCTATCTCAGCTTGGGACTCTTAAAATGAATGCCACAGTAATGGGAAAAATTGACCTCATCATCAAAAGGAGTTTTATCTTTTTTTGGTACTTTTCATTATGAATCTGAAGTTATTGTTAGTCAGTTTTCACATGTTGAAAACGTTGTCAGAGAATTGTAACTATTTTTTGTGAGGATTCTTGTATAGCAAATTATGTTCCTGCTAGGCAAAATATATATTTAACTAGCGTACAGTTTCCTCTGGCAAGCTATATTGATGTTAAATTAGGTTAGCTAAATTATATATTATCACCAAAGGCAATATAACAAAAGACATGTGGAATACATTGAAGTACATGTTAGTCCATCAACTTTGTAGAGAACCATGTCTCCGGGAGGTAGACAAATATTATTCTGACTTTATTGCTGCTTTGAGAGCTAATGACTCTAATAAAGGTAAGTATAGCTTGCTAATTATCCATTAGTTTTTGTTTTTAATAACATTTTAATTTGTGTATTGGTCTTCTGCTAAAAACACATGCTTTTAATTGTTCAGTTAGTATTACTTTTCAGATTTTTAAATGGGGTTTTAAAAAGATTAAAAAGTGCTGGTTTAAAAAGTTTGTCTAAATGAATTGAGGTACCCAACTGGAAATGTGCAAAAGTAGTCTTATATCAAAAATACTGGCTTTTAGTTAGAAACTTAGAGTTATATATTCGGTTAACTTAGAGTTATATATTTAGTTCTTGTCCTACATGGTTTTCAACTTGGAATGATTTGGGCCATTATGACTGTTACCAAACTGACTGACTTCTCTGTCTTATCTGGGATGAAATGGATTATTGTTTAGACCCTAGCATTACAGTTTGAAAGGATAAATTATTGATTGTTGACATTTTGCACAAGATCAGATGTTTCTCTGAGATCTTTCCTACAGGATGGAATTTAATTTCTTTGATCTTGTAAAAGTAGAGTAGAAAAGCATACTTTAAATTGATTTGGGAAAAATGCTTTTACAAATAAAAAGATTTTTTTTTCATATTTGCATTACTTAAAATGCATTTTTTTCCTTATAAATATGCTAATCTTTATAAGCTGCCTCTGGTATGACATATGGTATATAATTTTGTTTCAGTTCTTTGACATCAACCTATTTACTGTTACATAAAAATGTACAATTGGCAGGGAAAATTAGTGTTTTCAGGGGCATGATACTTATAAGACTTTTGAGAAGTATCCAGAGTATTCATCCATACTATAAGTAGACAGCTGTTTGAGGAGGACTTGTAGATTCTGTTAGTTGTACATTTGTTCCTTTTCAGACATTACTTCTTTTGGGCCCATTTGGTCTGATGGAAAAACGGCAGATAAATACTTGCAAATAAAAGAGCAAAGCTCAGTTAAACATGTTTATATTTTAAATAGTTTTATTTTTTTAAAAAGGATATTTAACTTAGAAGTAATTAAGATTATTTTCTTAGGGGGACGGAGCAGTATCAAAAAAAGAAGAAAAAAAAATCACAAAACAAATTTGAAAGATCGTTTGAAATTGCTCCCTCCTTAATCTATCAGTCAAGGCTCAGCCGCATGTAAGCACAATACTGTCTTAGGAAATGACGCAAAATGAAATTATACATTCAAATTTTGTAGGTTTTTACTAGTATAGAGCCAATGAATAAAAAAATGTAACTAAAAAAGCTCCAGAAAAAAAAAGTTAATTTTACCACCATGCTGCTGTTTACGTGGAAGGAGATTGGTCCTTTTTTTTTTTCTTTTTTTGAAATTTAGTGTATTCTAACTGTCTGTTCATCTACCTCTGTTCCCCATTTTACAGGGCTATTCAGAGATAACATTTCTAAATTGAAAAGCTATCTCAGGTAACTTGGAATCATCTAGCGATAGTAGCGCAGAGCTTAATGCAGTTGCACTTCAGTAATGTGGGGAGTTCCATGATTTCATCCCTACCTTCAAGATCATGTGTACAATTCAAAATAGAGGGGGAAAAAGAACCAAAACATCAAAACAATATTAGGGGTAGATATAGGAACCGAAGGCTCCTCCTTCTCCAGAATTTCCTGCTCAGTGTGCTAGTTGATCGCTCTGGTTTGTGTGTTTATGCTTTCGCCCTTTCATTTTTGACCACTGACCCTTCTCTGTTTATAAGTGTGTACAAGGGACAGCTTCAACTGGATAATGGAAAATACTTCCAGCCTTGTCCTGTGGCCTCGTGTCATAAGCACTTTTCAGGGAATGAGATACAAGAATTTCAGATTTGAACTCCTTGTCCTGAGGAACATGACTGATAAGGGTCTTTTCCAGCCTGAATGATTCTATGGACTCACATTTCATACCCTGGAGGGAAAGTTACCGAGTCTTTGGGAAATGCGGTGTGGTTAGTTTTCTGTGCCGAGAGACAATTGCAGAATCTGTTAGCACATCTATGTTGGTAAACAAAAAAGACCAGGTCTGTTTTCAGCACTGAAGCCATTTGGCATGATAGAAAGAACCATATGTTGCGCAGACTGTGATACGATATATATAATACAATAGAATCCATGTGTTAAATTCTTTTACCTATCAAAACAAGGTGGGTACATCCAATCTGTATATTATATATAGCCCCAAGCAGACACACTAAACTGAAAGCATGTCCAGGCACGGTCTGGGAGACTGATAACTGGTGTATCATCAAAAGCATGCCAAGGACTGTGTTAGCAGCATGTCAGTGTGGATGATCACGGGACAGTGCCTGTGTATTTATTGATATATGTGTAGCTTTGACGCAAGAAGGATTTTCAGGCATTTATGTGTAAGCACATGATTCAGCATTGTAGACAGGAATCTGAGTCTTGGAGAAGTAGAATTTCAGACCTACCCTTTGTTAACCTTTCGCTCCAGCTAACCTTACATCTGACATATACTCTTCCTTGTCGATAGTAGCCACTGAGAATCTCAAGTGCTGAGGTCTTCAACTGGTACTGAAGCTGGATTTATGAATTGAACTGCTCAAAGCAGGTGTCAGAAAGTTAGGTATAGCATATACCCTTTTGTTACATCTTAAATGTTAGAACATGTTAAAAATATTTGCTTTCATTGTTTAGTGCTTTCTGTTCAAATTAGAAGCAGTAAAGTGTTGTTATATGGCTACTTCTGCCTTTTCTTACAAATATATTTTCCATCTTGGCAACAAGAGAGATACTTGATAAGGCAGAGGAAGACAACTATAGGCTGTTTGACTTGACTCTCGGTCTTAACGCGTTGATTTATTATTCTTGGTTTTGAAAGGTTGGTTTGATTATGGTTTTTATTTAGCTGAATTCCCTTCCCAACTCATTGAGCAATGAGTCCACACAATTTTATTACAACTAATGAAATGGATACTCTGTTTATAGGCCAAATTCAGTATAGTACTTCAGCAAAAGCTTCATTTCAACTACATGAGAAGTGATATTATTGAAAAGTCAAGCATGCTCTAGCTTACTGAAGTTGTATCATCATTTGTATAAAAAACCCCTCCCACTCATTTGAGGTCTTTCGTAATAAAAAGTTTCTGTAAATTATAGTAAATGGAAAATGTTCTATTAGTCTTGCTTGGCTTTGTTTGCTCTAGAATTTGTCTTGAGACTTTGAGTGTGTAGAATTTATTGTACTTTTGGGCTATTAAATATTATTTATGCAAAAACTGGCAGGAGCATCACTAAAGTTCTGTCGTGTTACATAGTAAGGCAGTGTTGCCCAGAGAAGCTGTGGAGGCCCCATCCCTGGAAGAGTTCAATGCCAGGTTGGATGGGGCTTTGGGCAACCTGGTCTAGCAGAGAGTGTCCCTGCCCATAGCAGGGGGTTGGAACTAGATGGGCTGTGGGGTCCCTTCCAACCCAAACCATTCTAGGATTCTATGAGTCTTTTTTTTTTTGTACTAACATCTCTTGTCTCATTTTCTCTCAACACAAAGTGATCTGCACTTAGTAAGATACAAGCTTCAACTAATCAGCATTAGCAGCTATCTAGAGCAATAGACTGTTAAGGTGTGGCTGTGGTTCACCTGCCAACTTTGCCTCTTTCAATGTACATAAAGATCAGGTGTGCTGTCTGTCAGAGCCTTAAGGACATTAGGTCTTAATTTCCCTGACCAGCCTCACCAGTGCCTTCCACCCACACCCTCCGCCCCTGGGCCCAGGAGCTCCATTTAAGCTCAGGGCTGGGTGTTTAGTCCCTGCTTGAGCTCTGTTACAGATGTGCCTGCCTCCAGCCCTGCCTCCTGGATAGACCTCAGCCCTGTGTGGTAGGTGGCTTGTCTCCTGGATGGGGGCCTCAGAACTTGCATCTAGTGGTGTTTCTTGTCTCTATTTCATTTTGCTTCTGGCTGGTCTGCCTGGATTTCACCCTCTCGTGTCTTATCTGTGACTGTCAATGGATTACTTCACCAGCACCTCCCTCTGCCTGCTGTGTTCAAGTGCTGTGGGACTGCACTCTGTGTGCAGAGGGAACCACCTGCGCTGAGGTCACGCTTGGCTCCTGGTTTGTTCTCTCTTTAGGAACAGCCAGCCCTGGCTGCTGCTGACACTGCTATGCATTTAGTGTCCTGTTTCAGGATGAGCACTATGGTGAAGAGACTTTCTTAGCGTTCACAGCCAAGGCTCCTCTTCTAGTCCTTTTTCATCAGTGGTAGGAGCAGCAAATGTAGCTGTCTGGCTCAGTACGGTTCCCTGGCACCGGTACGCCTTTCTATCTCCTCACATCTGCTGCTGAGCCCCTTGCCCATCAGTCCATCATGCCTACCTTGTCTTGTTGAAATTGTGGTCTTGTGGTCTGTTCCCCACTGTCGCCATAAGGCTGTGAGCTTTTCATGTTCATCTGCTGCTTCATGACTGAACTAAATATGTTTAATTTTGAGTATGTTTTTAAAAGATAAATTAACTAAAATACAAAGATGCAGATGCTGCAATTCAGTGACTCAAAGAGAAGAAAAAAGCAGGGGGACTGGAAGGGGATTCAACGGTTCAACAGTATATTCTCCTTGGGCTATGGCAGGATCAATCATACCAACACAATTCCTGACAGATATTTATTTAATCTGTTTTCTAAGCACTTCAGTAAGGGAGATTCTAGAGATTCCATTGTCAGTCTGTTCACTATTTAACTATCTGAGCTGTAAAGACAGAATTTTCCTGAGTTCAGAGTCTAGTTGCTTTTGCTGCCACCAGTACTCCAGATTGCTAAAGTAGATGGTATTTCAGACACCTGCTGTACATAATCCTTTTGTTTCACGGTTTTGATGAGCCAATGCTTCTTGCATTGAAATTTCAAGAGAACTGAACTGAGTTAT
This sequence comes from Psophia crepitans, assembly GCA_013399095.1. NCBI lineage: Eukaryota > Metazoa > Chordata > Aves > Gruiformes > Psophiidae > Psophia > Psophia crepitans. The sequence goes on along the minus strand of VWZZ01000866.1, from coordinate 690,079 downwards.
CTTTTTGTTAGTGAAGTAAACAAATATCCGAACTGTCCTCAGTAAGTTACTCAGCAGGTTTTGGGAAACCACTTGGAAAGTTCCAAGAGTGCTGGGGAACAGTTAGCAATTAGGACCTTCATTTTAAAAAACACAAAACAAACAACAACAACAACAAAAAAAGAAACAACTTTCTGTAGGTATTTGCATGTTTGCAGCCTTCAGTTGGAGATGGTGGTGAAGTTTCATGCTCCTTTCAGGTTTGGCTCTTTTCAGTCTGATGTACTCTCAGTATATTCTTGTGTTTTAGGCCAGTCATCTTCCAGTGATATCCAAACAGAATCCTTTCATTCTGAACTTGTTTGCTAAGTATGACACACATCCCAGTGTACCTGAGTATACACGCTTAGCTGGGGAGGACACACCATCAAATTATCCTTAAGGTAAGATTGAGATGTAAAATTTGAGATTTTGGAGCCTGAAATCTACCTTCCTTCTCCTTGCTTCATGGTAGTTGCATCAAGTGTTGCCTTCTGCAAGCCTGAACGTTTGCAGGCCAGGTATGAAATAAATATATTTAAGCGGAGAGAATGTAGGAGACTTCAGTATTGAATGAAGTATTACGTGTGGCTCAAGTAAAATTACATTGTTTTGACCCCACTTTGACTTGTGGGGTTTGGGTCTGTTTGTTTGTTGTTTTTTTTTCCAAGGAGATGCTAAAGATATTTAATTTGGAAGAAGACTCTTTGGTTGTGTTTATCTGCAGCAAGGAGGTGGAAAAAAGGGATCAGAGTGGGGTTTAAAAAAATGGAACAAAAGAGAAGAGCAGAAATGTAATCTTTTAGAATGGGATGGGATTTTTTTTTTTAATGTTGTTAAATAGGAGGTCATACTTTTGCTGGAGAAAGCTGTTTGGAGAAGGACTAGAGTATGCATTTCAGGAGGAGCCAGAAGGTCAGAGACCCAAGGTAAGAAGTTTGGAATCCTAAATTCTCAAGAATACTGAAGAGTAGGAGGAAAGTCCACGGCAACTGAGAAATGGGATTGTTTGCATACGTATTTGTATCTTATACACTCTTTTCAGAGTGAATTCTTTAAACTGTGAAGTTACTCTGTGCTTCAGCTCTCAACTCTAGAAGAGTTAGGAAGCTGTGTATCAGAATGGCTGCAGGTTTGGAGCTCTGGAACAGGACAGTGTTAAAGGATCTGCCGTAGTGTGAGGTCTGCACCATTTGAGGGGTGATCGGGCTACTAAAGGTATCACCTGAAGGGTGTATAAGTCGACTGCTGCGAGGCAGCAGCGTGATGAGTGCCCGCAGCGGAAAAGCCCGCGTACCCCTGACCACAGGGCAGGCGTGGGGTGCAGGAGCTGTGGGCGGTGTGGGACACCGCTGCCTCGCAGCCTCGGGAGGGCCGGCAGAGGGCGCCAGAGGGCAAGGCGGGCTGCGGCCGCGGCCGCGGCTGCGCCGGCCCCGCGCTGCGCGGGAGCTACGGCCCCGCTGCGCGGCTGGAGCTGGCCCCGGGGGGCGCGCGGGGCGCGGGCTTTGGGTGGCCTTCCCAGGCGGCTTAGGGGTTATTTAAATAAGCTCCTCTGGTCTGGCTCGTCATCTCTGTTAGCGCACTGGAAGGGTTAGGTAATAGAGACTGGTTTGGTCTGGCCCAAATGAGCCTTTCGTGTACTTACAGCAGAATGTTTCGGTTAATAACTGTAGTGTGTAAAGTAAAAATGCTTCCAGTGCATTGTATGAGGCTGTGTTTGTTTAGGGTTAGGAAGATGAGTTATTTTATGGAGTGTAATGTAGGAGTAAGAACTTAAAAGATCTTCTAAGACAATGTTTTAAAACTTTCTGGTTGTGAAATGGGTTTTATTTTCTTCCCTTCAATCCAAGAGCAGTACAGACTGACCCAAAAAATAATGCTAGATTATCACAATCCATTTGATTTTTGTTGTAAAAACAGGTGTTTGATTTGTGAGGAAAGATGTTTAATTTGTGGAAGGGTTGAGCTAAGAATTATAGAAAGCTTTATTTGATAACTAGTAACTTGTTGGCTATACAGTTACCTTCTTGAGAGAAAATGATCCCAGAAAATGGCCTTTACATTTCAAGGGAGGCAGTATTTCATGCAACGTCCTCTATGCATTCAATATATAGCTGAAGGGCCAGTAACGTAGCAGGTTCAGGGTTTTATTGGAACTTGTCTTTTGTATTATTCTTCATGGATCTGTAACTGTCTGGAAGAAGCAATGAGGGATATACAGCACAGTTTATTTACCTGCCTAGTGGTGTAACCATGACCAAAGCTGCTGTTGTACTTGGAAGTTCAGGTCAATCAGTTTAGAAAAGATTACATGTGACTCAAGTAAATTGCATTGTTTTGTTACTTTGACTATGGAGATTTTGCCTCCTTGAACGACAGATTGCTGTTGCAGTGTGAGTAAGCTGGTTTTGGTCTGTGTTGCAGTTGACAACTCAAAAAATTCTGCTCGTAACGTACAAAGCTTGTGATAACCGTCACAATTTGTATGGTTTCTATTTGGGTCAAATTTTTCAAAGTTTAACTTGACTTGTCAGTGATATCATGACTTTCATTGCTGCTTGTGAGAATTCCAAAAAGTTATCTTGAGTCTACAGTTTCCCAGCCTCCATTTTCTCAGCTTTTACTTCTGAAATAGAAAGTGTGAACCAGCTTTCTAGCTGTTTTCAGGAAAGCAACTTATGGCAGCAAGACTTTGATGTTTTTGAAATGTTACTGAATTATTTTACCTTCCTGCATAGAGAGGGGATTACTAATAGATATCTGGTATTCATGATGCAAAGGTGATTAATGTATTGGAATTCAATGTCACACCTATGGAAGTTCTGGATAAGATTTTTATCTGCCTTGCTTACCTCCTCACTCTAAATATCTTGCCTCTGCTGACAGTGTTCCATAGAATTCAGCGTCTCAGGTGCACATAATGCTCTGCCTCTTTTATAATTTCTTCTTTGGGTATTATATTGGTGTGAGACTGCTGAATAATTTGGCATGAATCTACACAATTTTTTTTTTCTTGAAATTTAAGAGAGTGCTGTACCAATTAAGAGGCTGTAAAATAGTATGCTTTTGCATTTGGAGCTGTGGCAGATAGCAAAGCATGATTTTGTGAAGAATTAAGATTTAGCAATTCAACATCATGTGCTTTTTTGTCTAAAAAGTATATATTTTAAATCCAATACACTTCCTGTTTTCTTTGGTTTGTCATCTAGTGGTTTGTTGGTTTTCGTGGTGGGTTTTGTTCGACTGGGGTTTTTTTGGTGTACATTTGAGGGTTTGCCTGGTTTTTTAAACTTATAAGCTTCCTATCTTTTATGTACTGGACATTGAAAGTGAAGCTGACGGTATTAATGAAGTGCAAAAGCTAATTTACTATATTTTGTCTGAATTTAGCCTGGTATTCACTCAAGTGAAGAATTAACCTTGGATATATGATGATATATAATAGTGTTGCACTTGGGAGCAATGTAGTTACATTTCTCTTATTTAATTATCATGTCAAAGAGAGAAGAGTGGTCTCCCTTTTTATACCATGTGGTGAGGTTATATCTTGAATTTTTCATGCGTACAAATCTGAGCATATTGCTGCTGTAGGATTGAGGAATCAGGACAGAACACATACAGTGTTGGAGCAGGAAAATTAAATATTTCAGTACTAAAATTTCCACTTGCTGTTTGAAGATGGAGAGGAGCAGATAAAAGTGTGTTGCAATAGTAAAGATGAGAAGAAATAGTCTAGAACAGCATAATAGATGGCAATTAAAAGGGGAGGGAAAGATAAGGAAGGAGATGCGGTTCTGGGATGTTTTTCATACTGTGTGTTATGTTTGTACTGACAGTGAGTACTCTCTCAGACTGGGTGGGATGCTATGTTGGAATAAACATTAGACAAAACATCCATGGTAGAAAATTTATTGGCTAAAATCTACTTTTCATACCTAATGTCTGTTTATTTGCCTATAATTAGTAAGGATGATATAGTTCTTAATTATCTTGTGGAGTTAATGGATATATTGAAAACACAGTAGTTTGACAGTGCTGGAATAGATGATGAGCCTTTCCCAGCTGTAAGCAGAAATATCTTTTCTTAGCCCATTTCTGTGAGGAGGTTGATGTGCATGTGCTGCCTAAACTGAAAGACTTCTTTAAATGGTCATTGCAAAAGTTCTTGACTCATTGCAGTTGTGTGTGTAAAAGAAAACGGAAATCCTAGGTACAAGAGGGAAATAGTTACAGAAGCGCTTTGGCTATATCCCTGGCGAGAAGTTATTTGGAAAAAGGAGCTAATTCCCAGACAGAGACGTTATGTAAGGAAATTGCTGCTTCCAATTTCTTTATGTTCTGCTCAAGGAAAAGGTGTTTGGTATATACACCTTTCTTACAAATAAAGAAAATCGCTTCACAAACATGTCTGACTCATCTCAACCGTTGCTTCCCCCTACCAGAAACAAACAGGCAAGGAGAATTGCCCAGCCATATAGGCAAAGGGGATGGCGATATATTCTCTTGGATTTGAACAAATGCACACTTGGAAAGAAAATAAATCTGTTGAGATTTACTAAGTATCTTAGTTCCCTCTGTCTGACAGTGCTTATGATGACATAGCTTCTGAATGCAGAAACCTACAAATATGTAATGTGTCCAATCCTGACACAAAGATTTAAAAATTGGTAGGAAAGACATATCTAACTCTGTCCATTCTAACAAGGAGAAAAGAAAAAAAATAATCTTGTGATAACCTTTTAACTAGATTATCTGCAGTTTTCTGAACAAATACAAATGTTGTAGCCCACTTATGGAAGTTTTGATTTCTGATACTTAAACAAATTAAGTACTATTTAATTCTAAACTTAATTTACCTGAGAATGTGTGAGAGATCCTAAAGCACTAATATAGGCTTGTAACACAGTTGCAAGCCCTCTTCCTGGCTTCATAACCTTTACGGTCATGAGGTATCATCTGGTCACTCAGACTAAGGGAGGGAGCTATTAGTATCCTGTTTAACGATAATTGAAACCATAGAAAACTGTCTGCTGAAGTATGGGCGGATGTGACAGGCTTAGTATGACGACTAAGCTGTATGTCTCTGGATTCCCCCCACCCTGCCCCGGAATCTAGAAAACATTGCTTGCTGTTGATTTGCAAAAAGAAAGACCAAAAAGTAGGCTTAGTTCAGTCTGAAACTTAGTGAAGTGTAAAAGCTTAGACTAGCTAGGCTACGTACAACTAAGGTTGTACGAGAGATCTTCAGAAGACAGGGGAGTTGATTGGATCCAATATGTCCAAATATTCTCTGCTAAGAAAGCAATTTTTTCATCCCCTCTCAAAAAAACCCCTAAAAGCCCAGCTGAAGTATGAAGATTAAAAAATAATAAAACCAAAACCATTTCTTTCAAGATGTTTAGGAACGTGTATTTAATTTAGTATCCTCTACCCTCTCTTGAATCTGTCTGAAGACTAATTGTAATGTTTGGGGAAAAAAATTAATGATGCCAATTGTTTCATTTAGTTAAGAACAGGGTTTTCTGATAACCACTCCATAACATGTTATTACTACCACTTTATGTGCTTTTACTGAATTAATTTTTACACACCAGAATTGTTATTAAAGTATGATACTCGTGCCACTTGTTCCTTGTGAGCATTCATAGTAGTGCTGGTAGTAATCAAGCAAACTGGGACAACTGTATTAATTGAGTCTTTTTAATGTAATTGCTCTATTTCGTGAATCAAATTGCAAAACTTGCAACTCCTTAAAAAAAGTATGTGATGGAAAAATAAAGAGAAACATAAAAGCTTCAAACCAAAAGTAAAGTTTCAGTGTTTTGTATGGCTTCCAAAGGTGTTGCTTGATAGCCTAGTTGGTAGCTGTAAGAAAAGTAAATCGGTTTCCTTAGTGCGTAGGTTTTGTGAAATGTTTGTTTTTCAACCTGGGAATTATCAGACAGGGCTGGATTCCAGACAGCTGGGCAGATGGTTCTTTCTTTTCAAATTGGGTTGTGCCAACAAAGAGAGACAGCTATACAAATGTTAACCCCTAAGGAATAGAGAAATCTCTGTCAATCTTCCTCCACCCCAACTGTCCATTTAAAAGAGAAGCAAAATAGCAATTTTGATCTAATTACTGAAAAATATTCTGATTTTAAAATGTAAGTTTCCAAACTTTGTCTTTTCAAAAATACCTGTGTTTAGAAATATAATGGAGTTGATTAGCTGGTGTTTACCATGTGGTTATGTAGATAATGAAGCATGAGAAAACCAAATTTGCCTCAGGTCAAGTTTGTATCAATTGCAGCATCATGAAGATGCTAATATATATTTGAGAACTGGTTAGTAACTTGCAGCAAAACTGCTTTGTGCATAGGCTGTAAATAGATTTATTTTCCGGTGTTTGAATTAATTTGTTTTATACACTTTACCAAGACCCAAAGTTTGAAGTCTGTTTGAAATTGCTACTTTAGGAAATAGACCTAAAAACTTGTGATTTTGGAAAAAGAATTTTTAAAATTGCAGAAGTTACCTCTGAATGTCAGGATTTAATTTTTTGTAAGGTAGTGAATTAAAAACAAAACCTTAATTCTTTGACCTTTAAAATAATTTTCAAATACTTTTCTGTGCCCATTGAAATGAATGTTACTGTTTTTTTTCCTGGTTTTGAAAATAAAAAAAGCAGTTTCTTTTTATCTGGATTTTTAGGTGGGCTTTTATTTAGATAATAGAGGCCTGACTAACAGGTGTAGAAAGGAAATTTAATTTTTGGTGAGAAAGGAAGTCTTGAGATGCTGCAGACAGAATAAGCAGTTATTGTTTGTCTTTATTTGTGAAACAGAATAAGAGAGGAAAATGATTCAGACAGAGGTTGGTGCAGAGTTTAATGGTTCAGAACAGGGTTTTGTATACAGCAGCTGAAAAATAAATAAATAACGCTTGGTCCTGTTTTTTAACATGCACTCATTTTGGTTGGAAACAAGCTAGCTGCAGCGCACTTGGAGTGTTCTACTGAGTCCGAGTTCCCCACGTTACATAAAGAGTGTCCTTTGTACATAGAATGATTTGCTCTAAAAACAACAGTACTTGGTTTATTGTTCAGGGAAACTCTCTCTTGAATCACTGCATGTTTCATTCAAGCACATTTCAGTGACCTTTTCAAGTACTTTTTCGCATTGCTTCCAATAAAAAATTGGTTCTAGATAAAATTATGAAGGAGTGAGGAGCAAGCCATTATGGTTCTGGTTTTCTGCACATGGCTGGACATGAAAAAAAAATAATCCTGCCTGCTGTCATAAGGAGATACAGAAATCAGAAATTAGGACATGATATTGATCTGTTTTAAGAGAGTGATCTTGATAGTTTGTCACATACTTCCAGAGTTGTGTTGCCAGTTGTTTCCTGAATTATTAGTTTAATTTTCATTGTATTTTTTGTAGCTTTATTATGTTTTTCCCCGTTCTTCTGTCCACTGAAATAAATCAGAATCTCCAAAAATGATAGTGTTTTTACTTTCGTGAAGAGACAATCCATTTGTTTCCATCACACTGTGTACTGGTGAATTAGCAGCTAGCTAGAGAAAGGAGATTGAGTTCTATATTTAAAAGTAAATTCAAGAAATTATGCCTTTTTAAAAAAAAAAAAAATCTCAATTCTTGTGATTGGAAGTGGGATTCCTGTGGTCAGTGTGAAAGTTAAAATATTTATACTTAAGTGAGGTGATCATGATCTGGAAAGTTTACCTACTTAAAAGCTAAATTTTTCTTTATATTGGTAAAGCAGTACCAACAAACAACTTCAAAAGTATTTGGTCATTTTTTTCCCTAGTTCTCATGCTTATCATAAAATTACACTTTTTATAAATAGTCCTTTTTCTAGAATAGAAAGTATACACACTCCTGAAAATGCCAGTTTTAATTAAAATTTTACTAGAAACATTCAAAATTGAAACCCCGTCAGAGCTGGATGTGTTCTTATCAATTATCTGTCCTAGTGAAGGCTTTGCCGCATAGTAGTTCAGAGAACACTGAGATTTATTGCCTTTCTATGTATGTTGAAAATGGTAGAGCTTAGAAGATTCTCTGAAGAATATAAATAACTTTTTTTTAGTTAAATTTGAAAAATTGTGATTAAATTCCTACCCCACTGAAGTTCCTATGAATTTAGCTATTTATTTCAGTAGGATATAGTCTTTAATTCTCCCTACATGTGTCTGCAGCACCTATATATTTATATGGGAAAATGTTAATAAGATGTATGAACAGAGCAGTAGGAAGAAAAATAGAGTAATACTGAGAACAGTGTGTGACTATCAGGGATATTTTAGAATGTTTATTAATCTGAGTTTTGTGCAACTGTATCTGTACATTTTTGAGATCATGGGATAAATTACTACATCAATCACACAGTAACTTCACACTTGTGGTTCTTCTCTATGCTTGTCTCTTTAGCCACCTATCAGTATTGATCAATGAATAACAGCTTGGAAAACACTAGGAATCTGGGGGTTTTTTCCTGCAATGAAACAAAACTTCAGAAGTCAGAATAAAATGCGAGAGCAGTTGGAGTTGGATGGTATTGCAGTCATGCTTTCTTGGTTTTCATTTCATTTGAGTAGGTATGAGTCTTATTACCACATAACTAGCATAGTAATACGAATTGCATATATTAACCTATTCAATTTCCGTTCTTTCTATATCTTCTATATCAATTGCATATTAATTCAGATTTTTGAAAGATAGACTTTGCAGGATGGGTAATTTATTTTCGTATTCAGACACTCATGTCGTGCCTTTTTTTTAAATTTATTTATCTTTTCAAATGTTTCTAATCTAAACTTAACCCCTGGACTTCTAAAACAAAAATATGTTGATGAAGAGGAAAGCAAATGCTTTATGCGATTCCAATGTTCAATTAATTGAAAGTGTAAATCTTTGACTTACACTGCTTAAGTCAGTTTGGAAATTTTTTTGAGCCAAATAGCTAAGGAAAACTGTAGCTGTTGTGAAGCTTAAAAAAATAGCTGCAGTTAGCTGTTCAAGGTTATTTCACAGTAAAGAGCTGAATTTGAAATGCTAAAAAAGATTAACATGGTGTGGAAACATTGCAAAATAATCTTACATAAATGTTATTTACTGTTAGTATGAGGGAGGAGGGTTTATTGTCTAATTAAAAAATGACTTGGATGCAAGCTTAAATTACATTATATATGTATGTAATAAAGTTTTTTCTTGAAGGACAAATTAAAATCTAGTTATTAAAGCCTGATTTACAGAAAATGTGAACAGTACAGAACATAGAAGGGAATTTTCTAGTTTTAGCATTATATGTTACTTTAAATGTCATCCTTGCTAGTACCTATGTTTATTGTTTCATTTAAGTTTTCTATCCTTTCATTTTGCTGGGTTTCCAGTTTCTGGATTCTGCTAACCTCACCAACAGGGGAATACAGTATTATAGAATCGAATCGAATAGAATAGAATCGAATCATTAAGGTTGGAAGTGACCTCAAGGATCATCTAGTCCAACCATCCCCCCACCACCTATTACCCACTAGACCACAAGAATTAACAGTATATTAATTATAATGAAGTATTAATTGAAGATGGCAGGGCTAGAATGTGAAATTTAGCCAATTATTTAAATATTAAAAACATTCTATATTGTTAAAGCTCTTCTGCAGTGCATGCTTTACACCTCTTCTTATGCTCTCTTGGCTTCATAGCAGAGGAGTTAATTTTGTAGCTTTTGGGTGATTCAAATATCCTAGCTACATCATGTATGATGTGTAACTCTGGATTTGTACTGCCTGCTCTTGGATAATCTGAATTCCTGATTTTTGAAGAAAGTGAACAAGCACAGACTCCTGAGGCTTGGGTTACCCTGGCCATGTTTCTTTGTGTTTACATATCCTATAATATAGGGTGTTTTGGTTTTGTTTTTTTTTTTCTCCTTACCAGGGCATCTCTTACTCTGAGTGCTGCCAATCCCGACCAGAACTTTATAAACTTCAGTAGAATCTTTCTAAAATTTCCCCCCTTTGCTAAGCAAGAATGATGCACCTATGCATCTGTGCTTGCAACAGCTGCATCCTTAATCCTTTTGGTTATTTCACCTTGATAAGTTTGCTTTTTGAAAACTTACTTTTTAAAAAGTGGAGGGTATTCTGCTCCAAAACAAACTTGAAGATTTAATTGCATAGCGTCAGAATGGGTCAAAGGAATAAGAAGTCCTGCGTGGCTTGGAGACTGTGCAAATGCTCTATAGCCATTCCAATTCTTCCAATTGTTGCTGCAGTGTTTAATATTCCTGTTAGAGTACAAAGAATAGGAGAAGAAAAGGACTCTGAGAGGGTGAATCACCTTCTCACATGCTTTTCTTTACTACAGTAAAAATTTGCCCCAGAAAATGACATGTATATTATATTGAGGTAAATATAAGTGATTATTGTTTGCACTCTAACCACAGCAGTTTTTGTACCTTTTCAATTTGCATGTTTTTAATTTACTTTGATAGGAAATGAATCCTAGGAGTTCCATCAGCTCATTTCCAGTTTAATTTGGTTATGTTAGTTATAACTGTGTGTTTATATTTAATCTAAGACATTGTAAATACTAATAGATTTGTTCTGCTAGCAAATATTTCAAGTCAAAATGTTTGTGTATTGGACGTGATTATATTCTTTCTTGAATATACAGGAACAACTGTGCATTATCTCATTCAAAATACTGGAGTAACTTGTGAGTATGTGTAAAATAGAATTTAGAGTAATATCAAACATTGTAGAACATTATTTTCAGATAGCCTTATAGTCTTAAATTGACTTCAACAATCAGTGAATCTTTTCTTATTTAGGACATTGCTGTGTGACTGTTTTTATGTATTTATTTAAAAAGCCAACCTGACATTATTTTTGGCCTACCTGCTCATTTTTGTTGCACAAATGATTTATGCAAACTGCTTGTCAGCATGTTATGATAGCATACTCTGAAATTCACTTAACTCATGGTAGTAGGAACCAGTAGCCAGCATTCTCTATTCCTCTCCTGTTTTTCTCTTTAAATCCACTTTCATTTCAGACTTTCACTGTGATTTTAATGCTGTGATGCTGCAAATACAGGAGACATTTAATTGCTGTTGAAGTAGAGTTTAGGCCAATTTTCTAGTGAAGTAAGTTACGGCAGGGCAGTGTATAGAAATTTGCCCTGGCATGGCTTTCGATACCTGGAAAAATGATTTTGACACCTTTACCAATTACTAAGTATATTGTATTTGAAAGAAAGAGCAAACATCCTCTTTTTATATTGTCTTTGTAGAGTCTTTGCTCTCTAGACTTCCACTTGTTTTCAAGTGTTGCCTACTATGAAGCATGGCTTTACCTTATTTCTCTGTGTGGTTGTTACGAAGAGTCTCTCAATTTTGATTTCTTTGATCTAACCTAAAATATTAGGAAGCAACACTTCTGTGTTCTTAAATAAAGTGGAGAATCGGTCGTAAGTTTTTACCTACCTGCTGTTTGGCTGGAATCAGGAGAAAGGAGGTGGGGCGAGTTGGTTTGCTTTTTGTAAGATCAAGAAAGAGGAGATTTGTGTTTTTCTTCAGTGTTGGGAAAATAATTCCTTGCTCTTCTGAATGCCTGTATCTGTTTGGATAACTTTTCAGTAAACACCTGTTTCTTAAGTTTCAGAGATCTTATTCTCACAGCTAACCCATTGCTTTATCCAAAGAAATAGAACGTTCTTCCTGAGTTACTCTGTTTTGATGCAGTTCCCAATCCAGTTAGCAACCAAGTGGAAATGAGAACAGTTTTTCTTTGAGACTTTTACTTAAAAATGATCAATAGCATATACACTAAAAATTTAAATCATATTATTTTGATACATATGTGTGCCTTCTGTCTTTTATAAAAAGGTCAAGTATTGTGGCAGCAATTGATGGTTGATTGTATTGTGAAACATTGTGAAATTTATTTTTTCTTTTTTTTTCCACATCTGAACACAACATAGAATTAGGACTGTTGCTTAGAAAAGCTTTTAGTTACATCTGAATGAGAGACACGATGTAGTTTACTTGATGGCTGTACTGGCAAGTCAGTTAGCAGAAAAGTTAAAAAAAAACCCATGCCCTCCAGGAAGAAGGTTTGACCTTCAACCAAGCCAGTGTGATGTCTTTCAGCTAACTCTAACTGGCAATACGCTAATGAAAGATTTCTCTAGTACCTTTATTTTTCTGTAACCAGGTTGTCAAATAAATGTTTTTCCTTTATTTGTATAATTTAATATTTCTATCTCCTTTTTTGTGGTGCTTTATTCAGGACTCTGGGAGCTTCTAGAGATGAAGAACTAAATTCTTTGCTGTAAAAAGACTGCATCTTAATAAATTTCGAGTTCAATATTTTTTTGAATTAAAAAAAAGAACTGAAAAGTAAAAATACAATAAGTTCTTACTGTGTACAAATAGCAACCCACTGGGCAAGGGAGAGTTCTTGTCCTAGGGTGGTTTTCATAGAATATGTCTAAAAATAAGGGTTTTGAAAGAGTAGTGTCAACTAAAGACTCAACTACGTTTTAAGATTAATACTTGTTTTCATATGCAATACATTGAAAATTATTTATCAAATTAACCAGCTGTGGATTGCTTTCAAGAGGATCCAAAGAGTGAAACATCTGATATGTTAAACCCTGTTCGTCTAAACCATGGGTCTTAGGAAAAAGTAACTCGCACTTCAAGAGTTTTGTCACTTGGAAATGTTGACATTTTCACTTTTGCCATGGGCGTGATTTCTATCTCTTTTTCTTTCTGTTCTTTTTTTCCTCCCTAACTTTCAGTGAGGGAGAGGAAAGTACAGAAATCCATATAGTTTCCCAATTAATGAGGTTTCACTTTGGTAAGTGAAGTAGAGCCTACTATTGTGTGCAAATGTCATCTTGTGCTAAACTTCTAGAGTTTTGACATTACACAGAGAGAAATGCTGTTGAGGAGAAAATTTTCCTACTTCTACCTGTATTCTGAAATGTTAATGGTAAAAGTAAGGCTGTTTCTGGGCAACAGTTGACCTCTTAAAAATACAGCTGCTTGGGGAAAAAAAATCCAATGAAAGCACCTTGTGGAGAATCTAGACATCAGAAAATGCCACTGGAGTAAGTGAAAATGTCAGTTCTAATAGCACTTTGGTTTTACCGGCTCTAGGTCCACATGCTTGCTTGTAACGTATTATGCTGAAGCTGGAGGCACTAGGTGAGGAAGTGAATATTGCTCTGAGGTATTCCTTGGACTAATAACTTGTGGTGATATTTTTTTGAGGACACAAATTTCTCGATTATCTATGCATAGATAATCGATATCTCGATTATCTATCCATCTAGTGTGGACATGACAACTACCTGGTGACAGCTGAGAACGTCAGGCTGTTATCGGTATTAGTCTCATACTAAACCCAAAGCACAGCACTATAACAGCTACTAGAAAGAAAAGTAACTCTATCTTAGCTGAAACCAGGACATTAGTTAATATTTTTAAATATCACAGGTTTCAAAATGAAAACATGTTTTATTCAAGTAACAAAATAAGATGAAACTGTTAAATCGAAGTAAAGGATAGAATGATATTTGTCGAGACAATGGTTTCCTCTGAAGAGTGCAATCTGACAAGAAGATTAATTCATCCCTGAGAAGGAATCATGACACTTTGGCAGCAAAGTGTCTGAAAAACAGGCGATCTTGAAGACACTTCATTTGCAGGCAGTGAATCTGTTCACCTAGGCTGAGTGCTCTGTTCTTGCAATCAGAACAATCCTTAGAAGAAGCAAAGTAGAAAGGAGAGATTCACCAAGTAGGGAACAATCTTGCTAGTCAAAGTCATTTGCCTTTCTGAAGTGTTTGAGTGTACAATCGGGGAGAGAATAGTCCAAGAAATGTATTTTTGATCAATAGAAACACAGGAAAGCTGCCTGAAAATTCTGCATCAGTTTCTCCTGCTTTTCATTCCCTTCTATTAGTTCAACAGAAGACAGGCATAAGTTTTCAATTGCAGAACTTCATTAAACTTGTTTGTGCCAAGTACAATCTCAGAACCTCAGTAGAGCATGTGAAAACATCATCGGTCAGCGGGGAGTTCCAGATGTAATGGAGTATCCTGACTTTATAAATTGTAGTAGCTCACCTGATTTAGGAGTTGGGAATTCTGCTAGCCTCTAAACATAACGTAAAATGAATCAGCGTAGCCAAAAAGAGTAGTGATGGAGATGTCTCAGGATTGACAGGGGCTATAGTACTTCATCAAAGCCCTCTGGTATTATATGGATGTGATTATTTGTAGGTGGTACTGAATAAACAATAAAAATTTTTCTACATTTAAGTAATTTAGTTTTATGCTGATGTAAATTAAATGAAAATGTATGTCCTGAAGTGGTTTAAAGATGCAAGACAGGAGACCAGTATTTTAGTACTATTGCAGTAAACAAATTGTTAAAAGTGTTTGTTCCGGAGTGAAGCAGTTAAGGATTCATAGGAGTATGAAGTTGCTGATTACTACCTGCTGGCATTGTACTTTGTAGTCTAAGATAATAATGAAATAGGGTTTCTGCCTTAGCGTTCTTTACATTTATGAATATATATAAATGAATGAAATTCATCAACTTCTACAAGGACAGCGAAGAGGCTATGATAGCGCTGATCCAGGGACCTGAGAGGTTTACATGAACATCAGTTGCCAATATATGATTAAAAAATGGATCTTGGGGCTAGAGTAAAGGAGCGGGGGAGGGAAAAAATTGTGTTTCAGAGGCATGAGAGCTTACTTTAAAATCTAGAGTGAGTGTTTTCCCTGAACTTAGCACTCATTTTTCCTCATTCATAGTCCTAACTCAGTAATACTGTGATGAAAAAATGTTAAACATATCATTGAATTATTGTTTATTATGATATACTGACACTCAAAACACCATCTACCAGTCTTCAAAGGAAGGCTCAAGTACTACTTAAGAAATTTCTGCTTTATATATTTTATGTGTAAGTGTTTTGCACATTTGTAAGTTTGGAATTTTTTAATCTTAGGAGATGGAGGATGAAATTCTTTTTGACTCTTGTGCAACAGTCATTGGTGCTTAGCAAGTATTCTACCTGATAGTATGTGGAAAACATATGTAAAAATCGTGGTATCGTGGATGCCAGTTATGAATATGTATTTCGTTGTTAAGTGGACAAGGGTAAAAGGCAGAAGACATGGTGGGAATGGTTTGTAGCACAAAGCAAATGGAGGTAACGGGATGAGCAGATCTAGGCAAGCTATAAAAGGTCACAGGATAAGGTTAAGTTCAGAATATATTGCCTTTCAGCCACACATTTCACAGAATGTTTACTGGAAGAAAATTTTCCTTGTTCAATTTGAAATGTAGTAAAATTATTACATATTAACTGTATCATGCTTATTTGTAACTCCTTTTTCTTGTAAAGTGATTCTTGAAGTCAGCCCATCAGTTTGCACTACTTACCTATGGAATGTTCCTTAGAGGTACATCAGATTACAGAGTTAATTTTTATCACTTAAAAATGTGGAAGGAGTATGTGTCTTTAAGTTTGAAGAAACCTGAGGCCAATATACCTATCACATTTTGATCTTATCTTAACCTTTAAATCAACAATATAACTAATGAAACATAAGGTGACAATCTCTGACCTTTCTGTATTCTGTTAGTCTTATTTTGGGGCTTAAAAATCAACGTACTACTATATGAAAATTAATTGTGTTATATTGGTTTGTCTGATCACCTAGAAACTGATAGCCAGAAAGCTGTAAAATACATTTTAGTCCTTTTTAATAATAAAATACTACAAACAATGCTTTTTTATTCCATAGAATAAAATACCTATTGGCAAATGTCTGTATAGTTGATGCTTCAATTTTAATTAAAGGAACACTTAAATATTTTTTTTTTACTTACTGTTACTGTAGTAGTACTCTAATCTTTTTCTTATTTCTGTAAGGTAAAAAAAGGCTGTTTTAATCTGTAATTTAAATTTCTGACCTTATTTAAAAAAGAAAAAAGATAGTGTTCTTTCTTGCAATGCTTTTCTCATGGGGTCTAAGCAATGCTTGTTTCTCTCCCCAGTGACTTCAAGTTTTGTAGATAATCTTGAAAAAGTGACACTTTAAATATGCAAAGGCAAGATCTCAATTGGTTTCTTGTCTTGTAAGATTTTTTCAAATTTTCTACTGTCAGATCTTCTCTTTCAAATCTTTAAAACAAACTAAAAAAGCCTCTTCCCTAACCCCCCACCACTTGTAATGATCTCTTGAACCTGTAACATAGTGCTTTTAAGTTGTGAGGTGATGTGACTGCCCTCCTGTTGCCCTTCAGCTGATTGAAAATATTTACACAATGATTCTGAGCTGGAGTGTGTGAAATGCTCAGTGTTCAACTGTTAGCAGTTAATTCAGACTGTATAAATAATGCCTCTGATTGGGACAAATGTCTGTCTGCATCAGGGTGCACTCCTGAAAAGTTCAGGTGGTGTTTTTTATGCTATTTAACGCTTACTAACAGACAGTGATATCTTCCACCTACTGTTTACTGTACTGAATAATTCTGGCCTTTTGAGCTGCGCGGATATGTGAAAACAGAAGCAGCCTGCTGCGTGTTTCAGTATCAAGTATTGACACATTCATCTACTCTGCACGTTTTTGACTACGGAATTTTGCTTATTTTTATATGCAGCTCTTGACAAAACTACTGCTCTCCCATGTTTCAATAGTTGTTTCTGTTCAGTTACAGAATGTTACAGAAAATATCACAGTTGTCCTTGATGCTTGGAAAAATCCTGCCAATGTTTTGAAACATTTTTCCAAAATTTGCACGTTACCTCAGGGATCATTTCAGCCAATGTTTATTCTATGGAGTAAACTTCTAGCTTAATTTTATAATGCTCCCAACAATTGAGATTTATATTTGTATTGTCCCTACTATTTCAAGGAGTTAGATACTACAGCGATGGTAGTGTATAGTACTAACAGGATGTCTGGGATAGTGATAAGGGAGCAAGAGGAAGAGACGGTCATCAAGAGGAAAGGAGAAGGGGCTGTTCAAGTAGTTGCTGCTGTTCCTCACCGAAGTAATGGAGCTTGAAGCCAGCGACCCTGGTGCTCAAGCTGTGGAGCAGGGAGTGAACTGTGGTACTGTGCCCTGATTCATATCAGAGGACAGTCACAGAATCACAGAATCTTTAAGCTTGGAAAAGGTCTCCAGGATCATCAAGTCAAAACGTCAACCCAACATCACCATGTCTACTGTCACCATGTCACCCTGGGCAAAACTTTTCTGCTCATATTTTCTGCCATGCAGGAGTGACTGTACTGATTTTATGTACTCTTTTTCAGAATAGGTAAGTGTTATCTTGTTTCTTTCCTGTTGCTAGATTATTCTACTTGTAACAGAAGCCATTAAATTTTCCAAAGAAATTCTATGCTGTTCCTGTTCTTTTCCTTGTCTTCAAGCCATTTAATGGAACCAAAGTAGCCTTCGCCACCATATTGCCACTGATTGTTTTCCTTTGTTAGGTAGATTAAAACTAACATAGTGTTCTTATGTGTTTTACAGTCATGCTTTAGAATAGAATCATTAAGGTTGGAAGAGACCTCAAGGATCATCCAGTCCACCCCCCACCACCTATTAACCACTAAACCATGTCCTTCAGTACCGTGTCTAACCTTTCCTTAAACACCCGCAGGAACGATGCTTTGTTTTCCTGTGTACTTATTCCTAATCCTCTTTGGGACACATTATTTATGAAAAGAAGTAGCCACGCCATAATTTAGTGTGCTTTAAGACTAGCTTTCTAAAAGTGTGGTTTTAACATTCCTGAGTGTGTATTTGCAGAAGTACCCTTAATAATATGAAGTGGTTGAGTTTTATCCAAGTTGATCTATGTCTAGCATTGAAGCTACATCTAGCGTGCTGTTCAAACCTTGAGTTCATTGATCCTTGTAACACCCCTCATTTCTACCAGGAGTCCCATTACATCTTCTGTATGATGCTCTTTGTGCAATAGCAAGTTTTATACTGAAATGTAGCTACATTTCTAATAGATCCCAGAGGCAAAATTTTGCTAAGAAGTTGCTATATGCATAAATAAATGGAGAAAAAAAGCCCACCACTAAATATAAACTAATAGGAAGGAAAGCACAAAAATTCATGTTTAGTTTTATGGCTGTTTCCAGTCTTTCAATGTAATCTCATTGATTTCTCTCAAATTAGTGTCTTCTGCTATAGAACCAGATGTCATTTTCACATAATTATGTATGCAGCTTCTAAATTCTTTTTGGAAACAACGCTAACTACAAGATTTAGTTCTTCAGTTTTACTCTATGATGTACTAAATTATATATTCATAGAGATATTAAATTTAGATGAACACACTCTCTGGGTTCCTTTACCCTTGTTTAGACATACTGACTGCTCTAGGGCCTTGAAGGAACTTAATTCAGCTCTTGAGCAAGTACTAATTCTCAGAAAACAAATTGGCAGGTAAGCATAAATTTAATTTACTGTATTAACTGCAGAGGGTAGAAGTCTTGCTGGTGTAAATATAATGCTATCCATGATCAGGGTTATTCAGCTTGTCATCTTCTCTCTCTGGATTTTTTTTTTTTCCCCCCAGAGCGATATCTAATGTGTGTGTATATATGGAGAAGTATACACATATGCACACGTTTGTGTGTGTCTATGTATGTGTGTGTGTATGTGTCTTTCATTTGCACAATATTTCAGGACACAGCTACTGCTTGAGAATCAAAACTGGACTGAATACTGGACAGTCCCAGACGTGTTAACTCTGCTCATTAGAAAAGCTAAATTTAGTTTTGGACACCACTAGACATTTTGTGCAACTTCAGTATTTGCTATGTAGAAAATCTAATATTTTGGAGAACTATTTTATGGACTTCTGTCTGTATTTGAGTCATACATACTGAGCAAGTTGAATTTCTAGGAAGCTTTGAAATTATGGTATGTGTTTTTTGCGCTGGATGGCTGAACCTTTCTATCTGGAAGACTCTGTGTAGCTTAACTGAGCCAGCTGTGCTAATTGTATTAACTATGAACCAGTGCTTGTATGGAAATGTTGGGTCTGAGCCTTCCACTGGACAGATCGGTAAGCACATACTGCATGAACACTAAAATCAGATCTGGGGGGAAAAAAAAAGCATACTTTAAGGTTTTCTGTTTTTATGGTTTGCTTCTTGTATTTCTGCAGTGACCCCTATCTATTGCTGTTCTCTGAAGCCTGTTTTTGTTGGTATTAATTTTTAATGGTCCCAGTCATTTTTGTATGGTACATATTGCAGCAGTCATGGCAACATCATGTTTTCAAAATTCAAAGGGTGAAGCACAGTGTGTTCTGTGTTATTATAACCTTACCTTTATTTTGAATATTTGTTCATAATTGTTCCATTAAGTATGTTTTTTAAAAATTGTTTGCACTATTGAAATCTAATAACTAAAGAAGCCACAGTTAGAGCGGTGCAAGGTTTTTATAATTAATGCATAGAAATATGCAATAAAACCATGATAAAATATGTGAATACCTTTGTAGAGTTTGGCACAGTTTTGGCCTTCTAGATATTAAAATATTATGTTTCATGTTCATGCTTTCATAGCAAATTCTAATCATATTCTGTAATTATTTTTTATTACTTAAATATTAGCATTTGCTGCAAATGTCAATCCACTCTAGAAAGTACAAAAGATAAACGGTAGTGTGTGATAAGTGATTTCGGTCAAGGACAGAAACTTGATGGACATTTTCCATATATTGTAATCAATTGTATGTGATTTTAATAGTTTGGGAGGGGTGAGAAGTGGCCTTAAACTGTCCATGGCTAGGGAAAGAAGAAGAATAAGGGATAAATATTAAAAGATGAGATGTATTTAAGAAATCTTCCCTTCCAGTACCTCTTTGTTCTTCACATGATGCACACATACAGGTATTTTGTTTGAGAGGGATGAGAATGTCTTTCTTTTTTTTTTCCAGCAGCAAGAATAAATGGCAAAAATAGAGGGTTTTTTTTAATTTTGTTTTTTTTCAAATTGTTTGGGAAAAAAAAATCTAACTAAAATACTGGAAGTTTGAAATGTAGAATTTCTGGAATGTTTGTCGGTGTGTTAATCAGTAATTTTACCATAAGCTTGGATTCCACAGTGAGATTTGCTTGTGATATTACTATCAATTCTGCTTATGCCTACCCTTACTCACCTTGTACCTTTAGACGTGTTCCCACAGCTATTTCTGGGAGTACTCTCTGAACTGAATCAAGAAGCTGATTTGATTTAATCATTCCCTTATTTCTCTCTTACTTTTTTTTTTGCCTTTCCCAAGCTGGATTAGTTCCCCAGTCACATTCAGAATGCAGCCCTACAAACAGTTGTGCAGTGCAAGTGAAGGGCAGAATGGGGACAAGGATGAGTAGTAGAGTAGGAGGAATGGAAAACCCTTAAGTCAGCATTGCTACTGAGGCAAAGGTATGTGGAACTTTACCTTTATTTTAAATACCACAGATTCTTTCAATGATTACATGTTCTGTAAGCTAATTCACAAGACTGCAGTACTTATTGTGTAAGCCAGGAATTTATCAATGAATAAGATTAACAGCAGCTTTTTCACACTGTCATTCCAGTCCAGTTTGAAAACCGCTAAGTGCGGGGCGGTATTTATCAAAAAAGAAAAATCGTTTTTTGATTACAGCAGTGATTAAAAAAAGTTATAATAGATTAAACCCCTTTTTTCCTCATGATTTTTATGGAGATTCACAGATTTATTTTTCATTATAAAAAAATGATTTGAACATTGTGAAAGCCCTTGAAACTATCAATCTCTGATAAACTAATATACACAAGAGCAAAGTCTTTTGCAATAATTAAACATCAGTTAGCTGTAACTTAAATGAGTTTGATGTAACACAAGTGGCCATATTGTTAATACCTTTAAAAATAGCCTGCCTATGCTTTCTCTACGTTCAGCTGCCTAGAAGTCAAATCTAATATTAATTTGAGAGGTGGGAAAGCCTAAATTAAACATTTGGTAGAATCACCATTGTTTATATGAATTTTTGAAGTTTTCTTCAAAGTAACATTGAATGATGTGTGGAAAATATTCCCAGGAAGTTGTTAATGGAGTTGTGTCAAAGAGACTGTAAAGGTCATACAAAAAAATATTATATTCCCTCAAATGAAACAAGAATATGCCCTGTGAAGGCAGAGTAGTTTGAACTCTATTTTTTTTATATGGGGATAGTAATGATGACCATTCTGATAGCTAAAGGAATCAAATAGATTATTTTTAATTATTTTCTTTCCCTTGTGGTCTGGTCTCTAAATATAGAAGTTAGAAGGTTCAAAACTTATATCTACAGCAATCTGTTCATTGTGGATTATGCTGGACATTCCAAGAAATGTGAAATAAATGTTACTGACCTTGGAATCCTCATTTTCCCTTTATCAGCTGTACTCCTAAGAAAAGTGCATTTCCCCCATCCCTGTCCCCCCCCAAATGCCAAGAGGGGGCTAAGAATGGATGTTCTGGAAAGTTTTATTTTAGAAAAATATATTTAGGGTACTAATTATAATATAGCAAAATTTTGATTATGATGTTTGCACAGAACATAATATAGAGTAACTTTGTGATTGTATTCTTAGTTTGCTAAATTCTGATGCCCCAACTGAAGCAGGGTTATTACAGATAGTACAGATAAAGAGGGACAGGATTCTGTAGCTGAAAATTCTGCCAGTATGTAAATAGTACTCACTGAAGATGCTTTTATAACTAGATAATATATGATTACAGTTTAGGAATGGCAAATTGCATGGTGAAATCCAAAAATGGGGCAGAAAAGTGACTGTTCATAGGACATTTGGGGTTTTTTATAGACTCAGAAGGACTATTGCCCAGTTCACAGTATTATTTAAATTTGTACTTAAGACCAGCTTTGGAATTATAGAGGAGCTAAAGGCACATAAACCTTCCAAATTAGTCCCTGCTTCCCTTTTCCTTGCCCTTCAGCACTGTTCCTACTGTAGCATCATGGCTACTTTCCAGCTTCGCAACCCTACCTGTGTGAGGAAGCAAACTGCTGTACAAGAGCTTCTGGAGTGCGTGTCATAGCTCAACCTGGAGTCCTGTGCTGAAGGTCTCTTCCTGGCATGTGCCTCAGCATCACCCGTGACAATGTGTACAAAGCTGAACTTGCATTGGGACTGTGTTTAATGATGCCTGCGTCCCAGGGTAATCAGCTGGACTTAAACACTTTATGAAAAGCTTTGCTTGATGGAAGGACCTAGTCAAAGTATGTGCTTAAGTCTTATTGAATTTCTATCTTTAAAAATGGGTCTAAAAAGAGTTCCTTGGAATATTTTAGAATGCTCTTTGGCTATTTTCTTTTTGTTCTGTGTTTTTACACAGTGGGGCAAAGTCCCTTGCCTGTCATGGGGAATTGTATGTGCAATGGTAACGTAAGTTACAGAAATAATCAGGAAAGTGGATCTCCTCAGATATAACAAGCAAGTTCTGTTTGTATTTATATCTTAGTCAGTGAGGCATTGAATTACTCAAATACTTGTTCTCGTATATTTCTTTTAAATCATTGAAACAAACAATTATTTTTAACTAATAAACTGGTGAACAGTTGTTATAAGTTCTCTTTAATTTTTATAGAATATTAATGAAACTGATTTTGGTCACTACTTACTATAACGGAGGTAAATGTTTAACTATTCTTTGCTTATTTGTCAAAGATGGAGAGTTAGTGTCTGATTCTGCTTTGCACCTACATGAAATAGGTGAAGAACAATACTAAATCGAATTGTAGGGTTTTTTAATGGTTGAACTTGCATGTACCTCACAGAACCGAAAATAGCTACCTAGTATGCAAGTCAGTGGAAAATTCACTCTTCCAGTGCAGTTTCAGTGCAAACTGCAGTACATCCTTAATTATGGAGTCACATAATATTTGCCATCAGATCCGTTTGTCAACTCCATTTGCTGTCTGAAGTTACAGATGTCAGAAATTTGTATGTGTCATCAATTCATTTGTCATAGTTGTTGTATGTTAACATTAAAATCAAGTTAGCTAACGTTGACATCTAAATTGCCATCTTTAGGTTTCAGAGTCAATAACAGATTTCAATTAATTTCATACTGATCTGAGATGTTGTGTCAGGGTGATGTAGATATAAGGAAGTCAACACTGGTTTACACTTGCTTCACTTGTTGGTTTTCTTCAGAAAGAAATCATGATGGAAGTGTAAAACAAAGGTTTTCCAAATGTAATTTTTGTAAGTGAAGGCTTATGTTGATGCTGGAAGGATTAGAAAGAGCTCTTCAAATTATAGTGTGAGGTGAATTCTGATTTAAGGAAAAAAAAAAAGGAGAAAAAGAAAAAAGGGAAAAGTGAAGAGGAAGACAAAAAATTTTACCTTTAACCAAGGTAAACTTGTAAACTTACCAAATAGTCACTCATTAGTGAGCATGTAGTTGTTTAGACAGATTATTTAGACAGGTTTCTTAAGTTTAAATGTAGATTTAAGATTGTTAACAGGTCACTACTTGTATTCATGTCTCAGTACAAGATACTACTTTACTTACAGTTTAGGGTATTGCAAACCAACATTTTGAATCACGATGTTTTGAACATATGTTTTATTGCTCAAGCAGAGGAAAAGCAAAGCAAATTTAGTAACTCATATCCATAACATTCATAATGAGCTTTACTAAAATTTAACACAAAATAGTTTTATGGTTGTGCATTTTTTTGTTCTTTGTAACTAAAGTAACTGTGAGAAAGGTACCAAAATAGTAAGACACTGAGAAGTGGTTTTGCAGGCTGAAAAAATAGCTCGTTCTTGTCAGTGTTACTGCATGAGTGGGATCAATAGCTGCAATATCAACAACTGCACACCCAGTAAATAGTCTGAATTTGACCAATCACACAATGTCTGAGTTCTTTAAATGTTGAGATAATTATAACTTTTTAATCAGAAGCAAATATAAAAGCTATGCCAGAATTTTGAAAGAAAAAGTTTAGCATGGCTAACCTGCTAATCTTTCTTCCAAGTGTGAAAAAGTTGAGCTTTGAGCTTGACTGTTTAAGAATGTATGGACAAATCAATCGATTTATTGTACTCTACCTTTCTCAGGAATAATGAGGTCAGGAGTTTGCAGAACATCATGGTTTCTTTTTGTGTTTGTGTTCTGAATATAATTCAACCCAAATAGTTATTTATATAAAGCTGTTCAGAATTCCTAAAAATAGCTTGTCCTTGGGGATGGGGTGGAAAAAAACAACCAAAAAACCTCAAAATGGCTCTGATGCACAAGGAAACATGATATGCATGTGGAAACTTGAAATAAACTTGATTTACACTTACAAAATGTATGTATGCGTTTGAAGTTACCATAAGTTTTCTCCTGGAAGCCCAGGTGTTCTTTTCCCTTATCACTGAGCTCATTGCAGAGTTCGTAGAGCACATCTTAATTCTCTTACAAGTGCTGGACCATTTCTGCAGTAAAGTGGGCTCCAGTTTTAGGTATCACTGGTGTGGTAGAGAGCCCAGCTATGAGGGTGGCTACTGAGATGGTGACTTGCTCTGCTATTTCTTGATCCCATTGTGTTCTGGCTGCTGATGTAGCCGCACAGGTTTAGAGTGGATGTGGGATTGGATGTAACCCCACTTGTACCAAAGCTGATCTCACTACTGCTCCTCACTTATACACTACCTGCTTTTTAGCTTTTTGTTTGCTTGTTCTGTTTTTTTTTTAATTGCAAAAGACCCCAACCTAATACTTAGTGTGGTCTGCAAAACATTTGCTAGCAGTAGAGGAAAGCAGATCAGCCATCTCATTCCAATTCTTTTGTTTCTGCTTCTTAATATGTTTACTTTTCTACCATACAAGAGATTTCTGTTATTGATCCTGGAACACTGTATAGTCAAAAACTGGACGGGGAACTGTCTGGGAGAGTTGTCGGTAAGGTATGGTACGTGTGTTAAAAATAAAGTGAGTAATGAATGATGTAGTAAGAGTCTCTTAAGTGGGAGTTAGATTCTTTGTATCTGTCAAGGCCTATCTCTGCCAGCAGCACAAAGAGTAGAGCAGACAGCTGAAGGAGGCAAAAACAATTTGAAAATTGCAGTTACACTAAGCCAATGTGTAACTTTGTTAAGTAGAAACTTTGTTAGTTTTAGTCACACCAGTTCCCTCAAATATGCCTACATGCCACTGCAATTTCCACAAACAGCCGTGAAGAGAGGAAGACAATCCATGGATAATCACAATTTCTGTTTTCAAATGCTCCTTATTGGTACAGAATTCTGCTGAATTACATACAGCCAGCTCCGAGAGAGAGACACCTAATAGTCCCTTGGTGTACTATGGTGGATCAATGTCAATTAGACATGCCTTTTTATGGAGAATGACAGCTTGGTTCTACTGCCATGACATTGCTCCTACTGTTTTATAGTAAATCTATTGGTCTCTGTAGAAGCAAACTAATGTTTTCTGCACTTCCTTTGGATTCTACTTTGCCTTTAGAATGGGATATCACTTCAGGGAAAAAAAATCAATTCACTTTTTTAAGTGTGAATTTTGTAGAAAATTTTACAATAGTTGGTTTAAAAAAAACACCAACCAACCACCAACACAAACTCGTGGACGTTCAGCAATAGCGTACTTTTTGTTAGCTTTTATCAGGAGGCTTGTGGTTTTGGACAAATATTCTGCTCTGTAACCTGGGAAGAAAAAACATATTTCTGTATGGATAATGTGAGGAATTCCTATGTCATGAAAAAAATATATATTTGGGTGGGGGGTTTTTGGTGGTTTTGTTTGGTTTTTTTACATATTCAGTAGCAACTGAGTAGGGCTCAGGCAATTTTTTTGGGGAAGAAAGGGTAGGAGAATACAGAAGAGGTGCTGGTCGGATAAGTTAGCCAAGCCCAAATAAATGAAGTGAATCACAAAGAACTATTAACATTTGAATGGAGTTATCTAGGGAACACAGTTACCAGACATTAACTTTTAACTATTGTCAGCCAGCAGAGGGAATTCACTCGAATTCACTGTGATTTAACATGAAAAAAAGAACGGATATGTCGGAAAATGCTGTTTAAATACTTGCCCTTCCAGTACAGTGAAAGAAAGAAAATCCAGGCCAGTGTGTGTGGGAGGGCAGTACTGCTAATACATGTGTGCATTTCCATTTTCCAGTCTGTAAGAACACTAAAATACTGCGTTTTAGTTGACAGGTTGCATAGGTTAGTTTGAAAAATGTCCTGAGATGGGTAAATCTTTGATCAGAATTCAGATTCTTTTCAGCTTGCTAGAAAAGCCAGAAAGGGAAGTGACCACTAAGAACAAGAACTTCGTGTTGCACAGCCCTGAGTTCTCTTGAAAAAAATATGTGGACATAGGTCCCAAGTCTCACAGTGTACACTCCCAGTTCTTATGGTGCACACAATGTGTGAGGCATGGAGATGGCACTTGCACCCCTTCCCACTGTCTTGCAATGAGACAGTAAGGGAAATAGGTGCTGTTCCAGATATACTTCCTATTCTTTCGGTTATAGAATCCTGGAATTCCAGCTGTGCACAGGGGGTGAAAGAAATAGAAAAAAATTTTTTCTCCTCTAACTGTTAAGGTATCCTGAGACTTTGCAAAGTTAGGATTCTGGTAGTCCATGGCAGAAAAAAAAGATATCCATCAACTGATGAAGGAAATGAAGAGTGAAAAAAGTAAAAATGCCTTAATGTGTCTCCATACTTGTGTTAGAAAGTTAGCTTATATCTAATTAGAAGTTAACATAGCAATAACTTTCTAAGGCAAGCATGTGCACGCAATGAGCTGATGTCGCAGGAAGGAAATGACAAGTGCAGAAGAGGATAAATCAACCTCTAGCTGAAATCTCTTGTTTTTCAACAGTGCATGAAGGATCTATAAAGCTTTTAATCCTAAAGCAGTTATTAGTTTTCAGACTTTCAAAGAGGGTGTTTGTAGCTTTGGAGGTCATGAATTGGCTCATAAGTAATTCAAGATTAAATTTGTAAAAGGTAGGGACTTAGTGATATAACAGGCAGTTATCTGCTTGAAGTAGAGGATTTGTACTTTATGGAAGTCAAGTAAGCAACAGCTCTGCACTGATTTAGTGAACGGAGGAGACCTTGCATGTTAGTAGCAGAAAAAAGTATCAGTAATGTAAAAATTCTGCATGTCTTTATCAAGTTTTAAGTTTAAAATTATACTTTCAGTGAATATTTTAGTATTTGTCTTAATTACTTCTGTATTAAGTCTATAATTTTTGAACTCTGAGGGTGTATGTTAAATTGACTTTTTGAACTTAAATGAATTTTAAACAAACAGGGTTAAGGGGGACTAGCTAGAGTAGTATTTACTTTTTTGTTTGATGGATTGCCAGGACTGTGGTGCTAAAGGGCATCACAGTGCAGATGGTTTCAATACCTTTGTGTTCCGTTGGTGTTTTTATTTCGAACTCATTAGTTCCTGTTAAAGCAGGAATCTTTTTTTTTTTTGATGCAGCTGAACAACTTAGTGAACCCCTCCTGTATTTTTTTCTACTTCTTTATTTTAGAGTTTTAGTTTTATTACAATTCTTGACAACCTGTTATTTATCTTGTGTTTGGTTAGGCTTCAAAGTCTATTTGATTTGAGAGTATGTTTTAACACTACTTATTGTGTGGGATGGGAGTGTGGAAGTCTGGAGAACCTTTCCAATTCATGGTGTTGCAATATCCTTTCTTCATCTCATATGAAGAAGTTTATGCCATTTGTGTGGCTTAAAAGCAATTGTAATGAAAAAGGTGAGTCTCTGGAAGAGCTTGTCAGGATTCATTTTTCCAAGTACTCTTGCTTTTACTCATGTACCGTTGTTTTATAATCCTTATTGGAGATAAGAGACCAAGGCCACTCTGGTTTATATTCACTAACAAATTATTCTAATACGTTGGTAAGATCCTAAAGCCCAGAAGTTCTTTTGTCCCCACTTTCTTTTCTTTTTTTTTTTTTTCTTTTTTGATATAAGCAAAATTAGTACATACATTGTTTTGTGTCATTGGGTGGAATTTTTTTTTTTAGA
>VWZZ01000866.1:579323-661913 GCA_013399095.1 Psophia crepitans | reverse complement strand
GAGGGAAAAATTGTTTTTGGTTTTTTTTTTTTTTTTTTTTTTTTTTGAAATGAGTCATCTCATTTTTACCTGAAACTAGCAGAAGATTCTCCATGCAAATTTTGTTTGGCACAGATTTAGGGTTGTGACTGCAAAGATTACTGATGAAGTAAATGGAGAGTTGCTCTTTTGCCATCATTGCACAGCGAACTGTGCCTTAATGTTAGTAGTAGTCTACTGCTAATGTTTCTAAGGATGTGGGTTGAGTTTCAGACAAAAATGTTGCTATCCTGTTTAAGCAAGTTGAAAAACAATCTGCCTGTGAAAAGCCTTGGGAAATCTCTTCATTTGAGAGTCTCGATTGCTGTATGTTAGAGCAAAGGCTGGTTGGTTGACTTTTGATCTTTTGTTTGGTTATTGCCTACCGTAAACCTTTTCAAGATTATTTTTTTTCCAAAATATTCATTATTTTTGTTTGAGAAATAAAACTAGATTGGACCCCAAGGAGTTATGCATTACATATAATTAAAAATACTTAATATAAATGTTGAAGCCAGTTTAAATGCTTTCCTCATTGTTACTGGACCATAAAAAAAACTATAATCAGCAGAAGCGTACTGTAAAAGCAAACTCTTGTTCAAAAGAATTCCATTCTTTCAGTTCAGAAAGAAGCCATCAGTAATTGTATTACTTAGCAATCATAGGGAAATCCCTTTTTGTTTAAAATGGCTTATAAGCTTGAGCTAATCCTTCAATGGTCTGTGGAAATAAACCAAGGCAAAAAAAAAAAAAGGCGATTCAACCAAAACTAGAGCTTAACAACAGTCAGAACTGAAAATCAACTCAGAATTCTTAGTCTTATGTCTCTAATAAGACTCAGAATCTGTGGTCTTGTGTACCATTCTCCTATGATTTTTAAATGATTATTTGATACATGTAACAGGGTTAGTAGAGAAAGGTATAAAAACTTTTTGATTTTGGTAGACTACATGCTCGCAAGTCTTGCTCTTAGACAGGAAGCTATGAAAGAACCAGTGCACTTTGTGTTGCACAAGTGTATTTTATGGCAGTTGTCAGTTGAGCAGGTGGTTTGCTTGCCAGATTGGAAAGGCATTGCCAGTGATAATTAAAATGTCATATAATTTTTTTGTATAAATCACATTAGAGGATACCATTATGTCTGAGAGAGATTAAAAAATAGGAGCATTTCAAAGAATTTACGCATAACACCATTGCATTCTCGCAAGTCAGGAGATTCCATGCAGAATTTTCAAGCATATATAAATAATTTAGACTAATACTATATATCATTGTACTTGGGTGCAGTCATCTCACTGCAGTGTCTGCCAACCTTCCTTCCCTCAAACTGTTAAGCTGAAACATTGCTCAGCTGAACAGACCTCATTAGAAACAGAAACCACATTATTTAGATAAAAGTTTCGGACAGGAAATGACTGAATTTCTTCCGCTATAAAAGTGTCAGAAAGTTAATGATAGCTGACTTACAATGAGATAAATTAAAATGATAGTCTATTAAGTACAGATTAACAGGCATACTATCTAAATATCTAGAAAATCTACTTTATAGTTATGAATTAGTCTCAAAAATGCTCCATACACTTTAGTATTCATTAAGAGAAGATCTTAAGTGATTCTGTCTTCTCACTTTTCGCGTTGAGGGGTGTTATAACTTGGTCATGGAAGTTGACCTTGTGTGTTTGTTTTTAACTTTCTTTGTATTTAACTTTCTACTGAATTTCATTATGGTTGCATGGTACTCTTCTTAAAGCACTAAATTGAAGCCTAAATGAGAATAAAGAACAAGAATCTGAAGCAGTTCACATCTCTTTAAAATAAAGAAAGCTTGAAATAATGATGGGATGCCTCTTATTGGATTGCTGTGCAGCTGTGAAGGGAGAAAAGGCTGCCTAAAATTTCAGAATTGGTGTATAAACTTGCCCGTGTAAATACCGCCTGCATCCTGGCAGCTTTCATGCAGGCTGTATTGGGCAGTTAAGGAAGGTCATGAATACAGTGAAAAATGATGTTTTTGAAGTCTGTTGCACTCCATCTGACAGCTGGCTCGATGTTGTCTCCCAAATGTTGTAACTTGTGAGGGAGACTGTGCAGTGCTCAGAAGACAGTGTTTCCCACGCCGACCTTTCTGTTTGCTGTGCTGCCCTGAGAAGGGAGAATCTGACCAGCTATGTTTAACATGCTATGGCATTTTAAAAACAGATTTGAAAATGGACGGTTACAGTTGCCCTTGTGAAAGACGACCGATGTATTTTTTTGTGGTCTTTAATAATCTTATGAAAAAATGAAATTACCTCTTAAACTCTGTGCTGTCGTATGGATCACGTACTCCCCTTTTCCAAGCAGATGGAGCAGCTCTCTATAGCATCCTCTGGAAGTTTAGTGCTGGGGTACTTTAGATCTGTGATGTACTGAGTAAACATCATTCTGAGGAAACTGACAGTGCTGATACATGAGCTTTGATCCTTTCTCTCTAACCACTACTAGATGTTCTGCTAAAGCATATTCTTCTCTTTTCACAGAGCCAGCTGTTCTGCATTCCGTTGCTACTTGATTTTTCTGCTCATCTTCCACTGATAATGCCACTCATTTCTTAAAAATAAAAATACTAAATACTCTAAACATTAATTTTTTTTTTAAACTCCCCTTCCTGTTTGATGGTAAAAGATTTCCCCCACAAAAAGAATTAAAAAATTCTGTTTATATTGTCCTCTGTTCATATCTTCTTTCTGGAAAACAGAGTTGGGGAGACTGGTATTTGAGGGAAAACATGGCAATGGAGATGGCTCAAGTCAGATAAAAGGAATTTGTGCACATGGTCTGGCTGTTCTATAACTCACTGTCACATGGTTTTCCCAAAGACTGCTTGTCCGAGAGTCTCTGTGCTTAAAAGAATAAAAACGAAGTGGGGGGGGGGATGACAGTTGTGTCTAATATGCGCCTGCCTTCCAGGCAGTGTGCGATGCCCACTCCCACCTCATGTCTCAGTTTGTTTCTGCCACAAATGCTGCTGGCAGCTTACAATTTTTGGCTCACTACTAATTCCAGGCAATGTGCTTTAACACTTCAAATCTAAAGGATGAAGATAGCCAACCTATAACCTCTTTTCTTCCGTTTTATTTTGGTTTATGTGATGCTTCTAATTTAACTTCTGTTTATGGAAATCGTTTTTGCCACTGGTTGCTTGTTAAGTAGCGATGAATTCTAGAGTATAAGGTGACTGAGGTAAGGCGAACTTAGCCATTTGTGATTTTTTTCTTCTCTCCCTCTCAAAAGAGTGTTCTTTTTGCCAGTACTTTAAGAGATTCCATACTGAGATCAGACGTTTTAGATTTCCAGTAGGCAAAGAAATAGCTGGATAGATAGAAAAGAATGGATTTTTCTTTTTTTTTTCTCAAAAGGAGAGTGAGAGGAAAACTCCAGTGGCACAGATTACATGCGTAATGCTAATAATGCAAAATCCTGTTTCTTTGAGTTTTTGGTCAGTTTAAATTGTGTGTATCGTATTTCTGTGCTTTCTTAGTATTGAAATTATTCATATAAAAAGGTAGTCCAGCTGGCAGGAGAATTCAGCTCCAGTTTTACAAGCAAATGAAGAGGAAGTTCAATTAAAAACTTTGTTTAATAAGTTGGTAATGTGGTAGTGGTTTTCTCATTTGTATTAGATTTAAATGAGAGAAATTACTATTACTGGCAAAAAAAAAAGGTTTTTATCCTTTGTAGAACTTGCATTTATTAAAAAATATCACCACCACAGTGTTTGTAAATGTTGTTAATATAGAAAGGAAGGCAGCTCTAAGTAGAGGGTTGCGCTTCCTCAACTTTCTTTAGTAATTTTATTACAGTTCATGTAACTACTTTTATTTTACATCAACTACTTGTGTTTCAAGATTTTTCCAGTTGTTATTGGTAAGACCAGATAGTCTATGTTTGTTTGAAGCAGTAATTAAAATTGTTATGTATGCCTGCAGGCTATGGCAGAGTTTTGGCATCATTTAACCTGAGATGGTTTATATCAGTGTACTTCTACTTTCATGTTAAGAAATCATCAAGTATTTTTGGATTTGTTTTTAATACAAAATTTCTCACTTGTTTAGTAAAAACCCTGGTGGCAGTATGCTATGAATACTGTACAAGTTTAATATCTAGTTTTATGGAACAGTGTGATTTCGTATAGAAATGAAGGTTTTAGGTGGGTTTCGTATGCAGGATTAGCTGTATTTTGTTCTCTGTTGTCCTTCTGCAGCTCCTTTCATAGAAGGTCTAAAAGATAAATCTTGTCATGTGTGTTGTAACTACTCCTTTAAAACTTGGTGATTGAGAAAAAGAAAAGTATTCTTTGCAAGTGTTTTGCAGGATGTGAAGTTAATGAAGTTAATAGTAACTCTTAGTCAAATTGACCATATTGTAACTTTAATTTATAGAATAAGGCATTGATTGTGATCAACTGTCACTGAGTTATGGTCATCACTCACACGGGGGGTGTGTAGTACTGGTTAATGACAGTATACTGCACTCTGTATACAGTTTGGTGTCATAACTTTAAATGTGACAGTACCAGTGCTGTATCATTTCCGTTTATATCCAACTAGGATATTTTAGTTATGCTTAAGATCGTGGCTTACAAGCAAGGTTGTACTATTCGGTGATTTTTTTTTAAATGTGGACCAAGGAATATACTAGGCTGTTTTCCTTCTCTTGTGGTTTAGGGTTATGGTTCCAGCTTTTCAGCACAAATTCACATACTAGCTTTTCATTTTTATCTTTGAATTTTTGAGTCCTGTTTATGACACTGATATTCAAAGAGTGTCTTGATGTTTGAAGATGTGATTTCTATATATAACCAAATAAAAATTGGCTTCCAAAATTTCTATCAGTGAAGAAGCAGAGTAGAACTGACCTATTTATATTTAATCATTATAATCTAAAAGATAACCTGAATAATATTGCTTTAAATTACACTAGTGGTATGTGTTGAGTGTTCTGAATACAAACAGGGATATGAGAGGTTTTCAGAATGTAGGTTACCTTTAAGCAAAACTTTTTCTATCTACAGCGTGCTGATCTGGAATGAGTGGGTGCCACTTCTCAATGACACCTACGGACAGCATCACTGTTAATTACTAAGTGCTTAAGCAGGGAGGCCTTTAGTCATTGTTTTTGTAATGTCTTCAAATCATAGCTGTCTCACCATAGAAAAATTCTATGCAATCAACTCCTGAGGAAAAAACCTCATCACTGTAGTGTGGGGAGGGGAAATTAAATATACTGGCCTTGCCGTTAGTTTTGTTCTTTGAGCTTGGATACAGAATTAGACCTCTGTGTGCTAAAGGAAACCTCTTAGCTTATTAATAAGGTTATTTGCTTGTTCTCAAAGTTTAAGGCCTCCCATTTTGAACCACTGAGTTACCTATAATGGTCATCAGAGCTAATCTCTCTCTGTCACTTTGCAGAAGTTTTTGAATGTGTATCATGTATTCTATTAATGTACTGGAAATATATGCAAGTGATAGAAAAGAATGTGTTTTCTGAAGAAGAAAGTTATCTCCTCCTGAATAACAGGGACAAAGTTGAAAATTTTGAAAGCAAATACTCTTTGTTGCTGTTAGCGTACTCAATACACTTCCCATCTTAACAGAAAAAAAATAAATCTCTAGATGTTCACTCTTTTTTCTTTCTGTTTAAGATGAGGTACAGGTATTTGAGATGTAAGTCACAGAGGTATAACGTTTCTGAAATTTGCTTACAAATTACCGAACAATAAATTACAGTAATTAATACAAAATTTCTTGGAATGCTTTTCATAGGAGAACATTATTTATGTAATTGTGATAGTCAAGACTTACCCAGTTGCTCATGGTACAGATCTTCTGTGAGCAGATGATTATGTCTATAACAAGTATCAGGAGATACGATTCCTTTTGATCTTTAATATCCAGTTTTGGATGAAGAAACTCCATGGTTATCAGCTAGATAGAAAAACACATGAGAATGCAGAACTATACCCTTTTGAAACAGATTTATTGTGAAGCAGCGCATCTTTTGAATCCTGTTCCAGGATTAATTGAAAAAGCAGGTAGTTGTATGGGAGTGTAGAAGTCAAAATTGATGTAATAATTCACAATGCAGCAATAAAAACAAAGATAGGTAAGTAGATGAGAACAGGCACAGTTCCTGAGATTGGTTGACTGGTGTTATACATTATTATGGTAGAAGAGAATGGGAATAGGAAAGGCAAAGATAAATGTACATTTTTTTTACTCTTGCTAATGTAGTGAAACAGCTTCAACCTAGTTTTTGGAGTTTATTTTTGTCATTATAAGGTTAAAAAGATTTATTCTGAAGTGAAAGCTTTAGAATCTGTAGAAAATACTTCATCTTTCAAAGTACAATTTTGGGGTCAAGTCACACAAATGGAGCATGAAAATACTTGCTAGCAGGTGTAATTCTTACACAAGTAACCCTACTTTAATGCTGCTTTGACTTTATCACTGCCATTCATATTTGGAATTGATGTACATTTCTGCCATGTCAAAAATAGATGAGACTAGTTTTGCAGTTTTTCTGGGAATAGCTGATCTATTTTTCTGAAAATAATGCTGATTGTTGTTAATCAAGTTGTCAGAACTGAATAGTTTTCTTCTTTATCAAAGTGAAGAAAATTGGGACACTAAATAACAGTCTGTGTGGAACTAGGACACTCTGTTTGGAGACATAGCTCCAGACACTGTAGAGGATTTTTTTGACAGATAAGCTGTGTGCTTAAAGAGATAAATGTTAATCTAATACATTGGAAAACAGACAGATTACAGTGTACTGCCATGCATTCAAATAACAAGACTAAGTTCTGTGCAGCAGCTAAGTCTGTTTCATAAAACTTTGCAAACTTCCTGTGATGGTCATGGTAGCAGCTGGTAAACTCTGTCATAGACTCTTGATCCATGATCCGAACATTGGTAGAGTAAGCAACAGCTCAACTAACATTTTTAATATAGAAAATGATTTTTTTTTTTGATTGTAAGGCGTTGAAGGAAGATCAACATAGTGCCTGTGTTATCTTTGCTCTCAGCCAGGCTTCTCTGTCACTTTCTTTTTATTTTCACATTTCCAGAATAAATACTGTCTGTCCTGACTATGTCCAGAATACTGATGCTTGATATAGTCGTATAATCTGATCATTTGTATCCTATACAGCATGTGATTTCTTCAGTAAAAGCTTCACATTAGTGCATACACTGAGTACAATACACATGGCAAACTCAAACTTTTTCAAATGGTAGTTTAATACTGTGTTGCCTCAGGCATATATGATAGGACATATTAAAGAATGATGGTGATTTGAAGAAGAATTATAGAAGCTTCAAGGTGCAAGAGCTGTTCTTGTCATAATAAGACATGTTCTTTTATCGTTAAAGCCAAGATAAGGAACAGTGAAAATGAGCTCATTCAATCAAGTTATCGGTTTCTCTGGAATTATTCTTAAATGTTATTAACTGAATATAGGTTTGGAGATGACTTTTCTTTAAGAGTTGTGTAGTTTCTAATACATAATAAAAGGTATTTTAGCTTCTCTCTATATATATCCCAGACTACAAAAGAAGGTTTCATGTGGAACTAGCAGGTGGAGGGAAAAGAAAGTGACAATCTCCAAAAGCAATGCTAAAATAATTGTCATCATTTAAACCGTGGAAGCGAACCCAGCTATTTTGTTTGATATTAGCTGTGTGACAATTGATATGTCTAAGAGAACACATGCAGGTTCTCGTGCAGTCATTTGTCCTTATATTCTGGCTCCAGAATTTGGGTGGGATGTGTTAGTATAATTTGTGAGTGCTGTGGTGGTATATCACTGTACCTGAGCTAACAAGACCTGCTGAAAGCCTGCACTGCCTTAAGCTGCCCGTGTAGTTCCAAACTGGAGCTGGTTTATGCTTGGCTCGGAGCACAGGTGGAATACCGGTCTATACGGAGATATCCTCTGTAGTCATTTCAATATTCTGACTTGTTTACTGGACACGAGGCAAAATAAAGATCCAGGTTAAAATGCATTGCCTGGTAGAATACTAGATGTACCTTGACCAGATCAGTCCCGACTATAAAAATAAAAAGATAAAAATAATTGATAAGGTCACTGGTTTTGTTTTGTTTGTATTGGGTTT
The DNA here is from genome assembly GCA_013399095.1 of Psophia crepitans. NCBI lineage: Eukaryota > Metazoa > Chordata > Aves > Gruiformes > Psophiidae > Psophia > Psophia crepitans. The sequence goes on along the minus strand of VWZZ01000866.1, from coordinate 653,739 downwards.
GGCCGAGATGGAGTTAATTTCTTCATAGCAGCCCTTACAGCGCTGTACTGTGCATTGGTAGCCAGCAAGGTGTTGATAACACACCAGTGATCTGGCTGCTACCGAGCGGTGCCGGCACACGTCAAGGCTGTCTCCCCAACATTTCTTCCCCCCGCCCTGAGATACTGGGAGGGGACACAGTCAGGGCAGCTTGCCCAAACTGACCAAAGGGATAAACTGGATCCATTGATCTAGAAAAATGGAAGGCTGTTGAAAATAATAATCTCTGCACTTTGATCTGGATGGTTTTGTCTAATACAAGAGCGTATGATCTTGTGAAGATTCCTGCTAGTTGCCTGAGAACCAGTTAGAGAAGATTTGTTCAAGCCTCCCAAAGCAGTAATACCTGAGACAGGAGTTCTTAGACTTTTCCAAAGACTTTTGAACAAAAGGCAGCTGTGGAAGCGGTTGTCCGCTTGCATTCCTCACAAAGAATTTTCCATTTTGTGTTTGAACCTACTTTTACCTTTATGGCTTGACACCACCGTTAGCAAGGAAGTGGTCAAGTTGTAAGCGCTGCTTTAAAATTGCACTGCTTTTGCAAAGGTGATACCAAACTGCTACCAAGAAAGATTGCTTGCTACATGTGACTGTTGTACTGAAAGGGTGATTTCAGATACTAATTGTGTGGGTTTTATATCTCTCAGCCCAGCACCATAAAGGGTGTGGTGAAACTGCTCCATAGGTACTGGACTTTTCTTGTCCTTTTTTTCCTAAAGTGCTGGGCAATTACAACAGATATAAACAGGAGTAGTAGTTTTGTAATTTTGGCTGCACAGCGTGTTAGAAGCAAACATGGCAGAGCTAAATTATGACGGTTCATATAAATATATGCCGACCTAAATTTAACACTGAAATAAAGATACAGTTGCCTGAGTAAGTGACTGGATTGTGAAGATGCTGCGTGCTGGGAATTCACCTTGACTGAAGTGCTGAACTGAAATCACAGACATCGCCACTTTTGCATTTCCTCATCTTATGTACATACTTCACTTCAAGATGATCACTCTCGGATAATCAAAAACTTACAAAAGTATTTGGAGAGGCGGAGGTGTATTTTGATGTGGTTTTTTGAGCTTGGGCAAAAATGTCTGAAAATTCTGACTGGGTGGTTGTCAACAGTGAAATAACCGAAGTACCGGTTACAAATTCTAGTTTGTTTCTAGTTAACTGGGCGTTCAGTGAGTACCACTGCAACATTTGGAGTATTATTGTACTGTAGTTTTTTCTGAACTTTGCTGTATGATTTAAAAAAGTACTAATTGAAGTTCAAAAGTTCCTAGTAATTATAAAAATAGTGTAATATATTAGAACTTGTAAAGACCTTGGAAAGATAAATGTTTCTCAAAGTAGCTTTTGATTCTGTTGGTAGCATAGAAATGATGTTCAGATCTCTTCTTGAAGGACTGCCATTAACATTTATGAAATATAACGGAGGTGAATACTATTGTGCCATTTTTCTACAAAATATTTGGTGAGCGTTTCTAATTTGTAGATTCATAGCTTCCCATTCCTACCTGTCAATGCTTATTTGCAGAGAATATTGACTAGAACCATTAGAGCAGAGAGATTTTCTTGTACCACAGATCAAGATCTCTACGTAGCAGTCACCAGCATTTCATCTCAATACATAAATCAGGGAAATAGTCAATATACTGAACAAATTTAAAAGATGTGAGAGAATGCATATGCCATTCCAATTTGATTGTTAGTAAATGATGTATGTTATAAAGTAAAACATACTGATATTACTTCATGCAACTACATTGGAAAAATGGTTTTGACTTAAAAATATTAGTTTCTGTCACAAATCGCATTTATTTTTCCTGCAGGTGGAACTCAGGGTACCAACAACGTTCTAGTAAAAGTTAAAATTACTCCTACGGCAACAGCAAGTGAAAGACTTCATAATATTGCCTTTTTTAAAGATTTAAAGTTTTAATTTTAACAATGCAAAAAATAGACTTTTGAGGAGCGACAAAGCTCCAGTTCTTTGCCAGATGTAATTTTCAGGAGAACATTTGACTACAGTGTGTGGTTTCAAAGATGCAGCTAGATTTTTCTCTAGTATCGTGGAACAGACCAGCATGGTACAATGCTCTCAGGGCAATCTTTGCGTGCTTTATTTCTGCAGCATTACGCTTCTCTATTAGAGGAGTAAAGTGATCAAAGGAGGAGGGAGGGGAAAAAGTTTTCGCTTCTTAAGACAATGGATTTTTTTTTTTAGCAAATATGTCAGCATTTTATGTTTTCACAAGACATTGCACATTAATGATATTGTGTAAAGAATATTAATATTTAATATGGACATTTATTCTTGAGTGAAAATACTTGTTGTATTTTATTGCCAAAAAGATTCATGGTAACTGACCTTGTCTGAACGCTGACAAATAGTATCTAAGAAATTATTATTTGGACCTGTGCATCCATCCTAGACTGGAAAAGCTTATCTTAGAATACATTATTTTAAACTTATTTTCAATTTCGAATGAGAACTAATATACTGACTGTATTTTCATTTCATTGTCAGTATGCTAGATAAAAATAAAAAATTCTTTCTTAGCCTGAATACTGTTACGTAGACACTCGGATTTAGTATTCTAATGGCCTACTGACCCTCCTTGCTGAGAAACAGAGACTGAGAAATGTTCTCAGACTATTTTTCATTAAGTGACTGCAGAGTTTTTAAATTGATTGAAAGTCATCTCTAATTACAGGTAACCATAAAGCAAATGATGATAAGGAGATGGTAGTGTTTGGTTAAATTATCAATCATTTTTTAGTGCATTCTAATTAGATTACCAACTGTTCTTTCACAAAAAGTACTTTGTACTAGGAGTAAATATCTATAAAATTACGTGTTTGTTTACCTGTGTTTGTATCTGTACTTCTCTGGGTTGTTTTTTTTTTTTAACATATCTAGACCACTATACTGAGTGCAGTATTATGTAAAGGTGATGTTATGTAGGCTACTGGGAAATTAAAAACTACTAAATATTTAGTATGTTAATAGTACCTTTCAATCTCAAAAGAATTTGGAGGTCTTTCTCACATTTTTGAGGCTGAGTATATACTGAAGGCAGGTAGGAAGCTTGGGATATGTAATTGTGCTCTGCCATGATGAGGTAAATGGCTAATATTTTGGTAGTTTCTACATTTATTTTTTTTTTGCAGCATTCACGCTGTCAGTTATTAAATCAAATAAAAAGAATTACCCCCCAGGAATTACCAACCCCCTTCGTGTCCCCCTCCCACACCCCAAAAAACCCCCCAAACCTAGATATAAAACAATCCAGAAAAGCCCAAACTTGGTCAAATGTCCATGTTAATGTTTTGCTGCTATAGGAGATCATGGGTGGTAGGTAATTGATTCTACTGTATGGCTCAGAGAACTCCATGGTAAATATTTTATTGAATAAAGCTTTGTATTACAAAAAGGACTATTCTGGTTGTAATTATCAAGCTAAAATCAATATCACTTTCCCAGACTGGTACTTTATATGTAAGGGTATTCTTAAATACAGTAGTATAATCAATAAACAACCGGACACTTTCCATTTTCAGTAATTAACTCTATCCACTATTTTTTCAAGGGACCTGCTGCTTTCTGTGCTATTAATGAGAGTTCTACTTCTTCCCATCGTACTTACTAAACAGAGCCAAAAAGCCTGGACAAAATTATGTTCGGGTTTTGAATACATTTAGTCTTCCACTATTCCTCTTTTATTTCCTTTGGTGGCAAATGCATGTGTCGGTGCTGAAGTGGAATTGTTAGTTTTTCTTTTTAAGATAAATATCAAATGGATTTTTGGACAGGAACTGGAGAACCTTCTCCTCCACTCTGAGAGAAAGGCTTGTTTACTAATGATGCTGCTGAAGATCAAGTCTATTAACCTCTGTGGCTGCTGAAAGCACACACAAAATGTTTGCCTATGCGTTTCATACATATTAGGTAATATACACTGCTAAGCATTAATTTAGCTGGTGTTCTGGGAGTGACTGTTCAAAAGGTTAAGGCATAGCTACTTTATGATATTGAAGTCAACAATATACAGTCCTTTAAATTTCATTGTGTCAGCAGATCTGACTTTTTCAGGAATTTTGCAAGTGTTGCAGCTAGTGCTTCTAGCACAGCCTAAAACCTTGGTTAGGGTAGTTGAGGAAAGCGATCGCATCCCGTCTGAGCATTCTGTTCAGACTGTGCAAGTCCAGCTTTCTCAGCCTCTGCCCATACAGTGTCTTCTCCAATTTCCCACCAATTTCTTGGTGCTCTGCTACTTGATTAGCTCAATGTTGGCAGTGCCTTGTGTGCACGAGGGAATGGGAAGCTGGATATAGTGCTCCAGATGTCTCCCAGGTCCTGGCTGGAGGGCAATAATCACATCCCTTGACCTTCTGGCTATGCTCTAACTAGTCGTCTGAATTTTTACTTCTCCCTAAACAGAAAGACAGAGACAGAAAGGACTCCAGCTGTATGGAAGGTTGAGACGTTTTTCACTCTCCACTAGTGTCATCAAGACTAAACTTAACCCGTTTAAACTATCTATGTTGTAATATTCTTGATGAATAGGCACAGCGGGATGTGTTTTCTGCCTCGATAAAGGGTGCAGCTGTTATCATTACTGATGTGATTGTTTAAGAACTAAATTAAAAACCTGACTTCATTTTAGCTTCTAACAAAAGGATTCACCAATGCTGGAGATGTTATTTTGGTTTTGATTAAAAACAATATTTGTAAATAGTCTGATATAAGAGAACTTAAAGTAATTTCTTGCTTTGAATTTTGTATCAGTGAATGTGCCATTGTTCTGATTATTTTGTTTTAATCAGAATTTATTTTAGAGTGAATAAATGTGAAATTACTGTTATGAAAGATGAAAAAAAATTATGGTATACTTACATTCAACAAAAACTGGGGTTTTTTGTATAATAAGTTACAGATAAGCCATATATTGTCTTTGAACCTGGAAGAGAATTGTTATTTCTGAGAATAAACTCGCACTACTTTCCAGAAATGGCAAAATAAATAGCTAAAACAGAAAATAAAATTTCTTTAGAAAAGAGCCTTATCAACAACTTTTAAAGACAAAGCCATTAGAACTTATTGGAACTCTGGGTTTTTTGAACAGTTAGTGGAATTAATTTGAGTGAACATTCAGATGAAGTGCACATATACCCACAAGAGTTCATGTAGTTTGTAATAACCTACAGGAACAAATGTGAATATCAGGAATTGCAATAACTGTCTTTGTGACCAAGAAAAGCCTTAAAGTAAAGACTGAGTGACCAGTCTAGCATAAGTGTCTTGGCAGATGCAGCTGCCAGTGCACAGCTTCTGGTGTCAATACCTTATATAGGGTAAAACAATTTTCCAGATTTTGTGTGAGGCGATAATGCTGCTCTGCTGAGAAAAGACACAGAACTTTAAGTATTAGCGCTTTTCTCTTCCAAATGTACTTTTCTAATTTGCAAAGGATGTTCTGTTGCTTGACAGGGTGGTTGAAATTTTACAGTTCATAAAGAAAAGATCTATTCTGAAACACCGTGAATGTATAGTCTGAAGTTGTTCCTGAGATTTGAACTCGGAATGTGAAAAGTAACTATAGTACTGTCCTGGTTTTGGCAGGGATAGAGTTAATTTTCTTACTATCTGCTGCTATAGTGCAGAGTTTTGGATTTAGGAGGAGAATAATGGTGATAACACTGATATTTTGGTTGTTGCCATGTAGTCAAGGACTTTTCAGCTTCTCACACTGCCCCGCCAGCGAGGAGGCTGGGGGCACACAAAAAAAAATGGGAGGAGTCACAGCCAGGACAGCTGACCCAGTCTGGCCAGGGGATATTCCATGTCCAGTGATGCCATGCTCTGTATATACAATTGTTATTATTGTTGTTATCATTATCATCTTCCTTTTCTGTTCTATTGAACTCTCTTTATCTCAGCCTGTGAGTTTCACTTTTTTTTTTCCTTTTTCAATTCTTTCCCCCATCCCTCTGGGTGCAGGGAGTGAGTGCATGGCTGTCTAGTGGTTTAGCTGCCAGACAGGTTAAACCATGACAAGTACTTTATAAAGAATGTATTTTTTGCTCTGATTGACTGCTAAATTAATTTAGGGAAATGTTTTAGTATGTTTTGTTACTAATATTTTATATGTATATTTTGCTGACAATAAAAATGATTACAAATTTACCTTAATCATTAACTTCATTTTTTCATCCGTCTTTTCTAGTGTATTTGTTCAGTCCCATTTAATCACAAACCAAAATATATGATACTTCTGAAAGCTGGTGAAAAGAATTATTGATGCATTGTATACTGAGAAAAGATATTCTTCCATAATGAGTGGATAGAGGAAAAGAAAAAGAAAGAAACCTTATTACCCAAACAGTACTTCCAATTGAAGACCTCTGATGAAATTTCTTTAAAAATGGTAAAGCATCCTAAACTGGATACCAGTGAAGTGTATTCATAAATGTTTTAACATATACCAGTGACCATGTTTGAAGTAATAGACTACTTCGATTACATACCTCAGCAGTATCGTCAAACTCGCCAGCCTTTGGTAAAACAGCATTCTGTAATTGATTGGCTTTATGGGTTAAGGTACTTTGTTTGATGGCTTCTCTATGCAGGTTAAAGCTATTTTTTTTGTTGTAATTGTGAAAGTAAGTTTAATACAACTATTTTCAAAGTCTCTGCAAAACACTGTATATGAAATTATTTAAATAATGTTGTTCAACGTTATGTAATTATGGGCAGAGAAGAATCAAGAACATGACTTTTCTTCAGTATTAGTGGGAAATCACTGGTTGTGCTTTGAAGGAACTTTTATACAACTTTCTAGCCAAAAGGATTATGGTCTAAACCATGCTTTTCTCAGAGCTAACAGTGTGTCTTTGTTGGGTTTTTTCAGTTATTTTTTGGTTTATCTGCTTGACTTTGTGCTTAGAATAGTAGACATGTGGAGTGTTGTTAAGTGACCTAAGCACTTCTGTCATCATTTCTGGAGTTTCTGTAGGTAAAGGTGAAGTACTCCCATTTTATTTTCATTCACTTAATAATACATCCCTAAATTCAGTTTCGTAACCTGATTTCTCTCAGTTGTCTTGTATATGTGTGTGTAATTTCACTAAAATTATTCATATTTTTATCCTAACTTGGGGATCTATATCTGGCTGCGAGTCCTTCACATCCCTCATAGCATTCATTGCCTGTGCTGATTTCTCCTTTCTGTGCCTTGGCAATAGACTCACTGCAGTTTTGTAACTTGAATATGGCATTGTCCTTCAGCCCTCATGTAAACCAGGTGATGCATCTATTCAGGAACCTGTGTAAGTTTTCTCATGGCCTTGGCAAAAATATGTTCTTCGTATTTCTGTTCCTACGCAGAAGGATTTCTGGCTCCAAGGCATTCAAGCTACTTCGCCAGAGCCAGGTTCTCAACTGCTAGCCCATCTGGTATATAAAATTATAAATAAAAGTGCTGTGGCTGTTTTTTTGAAAGAACTGTGCTGTGTTTGTTAATAACACAGAGGCACTGGGCACATGAGGGCATGAGGGTGTGAACGTACAGCTGATGTGATATGGATCTGTGTCTGTCTAACACCTGTTTGATGGTGGCCTCTGTGTTCCCACGATGAGATGGCTCTGGAATAAGGCCATTCAGACTGTGTGCAAAGAAATCCTGAAGGAATTGCAAAAACTGAGTGCTTCCCACGTTTTCTTTGCTTTTCAAAAGCACTGATTTAGTCAGCTAATGTGATTCCTGGGTAAAGAGCATATTTGAATTGTTTTAACGTTGAGTTGGTTGAATAAATCTTAATACAATTTACCTGTATCCCTTAATGAAGTTTTAAACATCCTTATGAGTCGTTCCGTTACCTGTACAACCATCTTCTAAGGATGTGCTTAATTGAATTTGTCAGATGAGATTTAAAACTTTCATAATATATGCAGAATAAGTGTAATAGGTTTTGCTTTGGAATATGATAACCAGGGGACATTTTAATTCCTCAAGATAACCACTGTATATAATATTTCTGTCTCAAACTGATGGTAGAATCTTCAGTTCCTCTCTCTTCCACCAACCAAGAAAAAAGATGAGAAGTACAGAAAATGAATATTTTTACAGTGGATGCTGCATTTGCATATATTTCCTGTATATAGGAGCATAAAGTTTTGAAATGTGTAGGCAGGCAGGATACTTGGAGAAATAAATACAGTAAATGCATTTTAATGGTTTAATATAAATACGATGTACCTGCCTCAATACTGTAGTGTCCACATTTCTTTGACACGAATGTTAAATTTGTAGTTACTCTGGGGATGAGAGAGAATTTTATTGGTTTTCTTTGGGATACAGAAATAAGTTATTATTTGTAATCTACATTGCTAGGAAGAGTAAAGTGAGAGGGATAACAGAATGGAACTCCTCAGGTTTTTAAAGCATTTTTTAGCCTTTGAGGTTGTTACTAAAATCATAGAAGATTTTACTAAAACTAAGAATTTTTCTTTTCAGATATAGGAAATTCTCATAGAATTGGACTATGACAAGTGGAATTCACAGCAAATACTGACATTTGTATAGAGGAGGCAGATGGAAAGAGGATATTAAACAGATCTATTCTTACATTTGGTATTATATGTTAATAACTTCTGCATATCATTTTGGGTAGTGGGATGGAGTTAACTTTCTTCATAGTCGCCCATATGGTGCTGCGTTTTGTACTTGTGACTAAACCAGTGCCGCTAACTCACCAATGTTTTGGCTGTTGCTGAGCAGTGCTTGTGCTGTGTCAAGGCTTTCTCTTACTCTGTAGGCTGGGGATGCAGCCAGGACTGCTGACCCAAACTGACCAAAGGGACACTCTGTCCCGTCAAATATCATGCTCAACAGTGGGGGAGGAAAAACCCCAAACAACAACAACAACAAAACCCAAAAAACCCAACGTGAGAGGTTTAGTCTTCCACAGTGGTTGTTGCTTAGAGACTGGGGAGCATCAGTCTGCTTGTTGAAGGTGGTGAGTGTTTGTCTTTGCATCACTCGTTTGCTACTCACCCCCTCCCATTGTCTTCACTTATTAAACTGTCTTTGTCTTCACCTGTGAGTTCTATCACTTTAGCTTTATTCTCTCCCTCATTGTGTTGTGGGGGAAGTGAGCTGTGTGGGTGCTTAGCTGCTGGCTGGGGTCAACACACCACAGAATTCTCCATAACCTACAATAAGAACACACACACACACACACACACACAAGTACTCTTTGATTTTTATAACCAAAATAAGCTGGCATCAAAAAGATCGCATGTATTCTATTTAGTCCACTGTCTAGTTCACTGAAATTGTCCCCGTGGAGATGCACAGGTCTTACAGCTGGCAGGATCTGGTTTTGTTCAAAACAGAAATGTGTGTCAGACTTTTTTTGGTAGGTTATAAGATCTTGCTCTCTTCCTAGAAAGTGGGATGTAAATATCATAATTCCAGTTTACAAGGAGAGTGAAAAAACTAACCCTAGATGTTATGAATATTAGATATTAACTTTATTGGTGTTGAAGCAAATTGTGTGTAAGCCTTTTTTTCTGACAAAACCTTTGCATTAAGAAACTTGCCTTATTTCTGTGATGAACCAGCTGGCTTTGTGTATTTTGTATTCTACTGTTGATCAGTGCTTTGTATTGTTTCCCTTTGTTAACAAGTAGGTAAATATCTTCAAATCAAAAGCTTGGTGCTGACTTCATTGATCTTTGGGAAGCCTTTGATTCCTGACAAAGGAATCTTTCTAGCTACAAGATGTTTGAAGGAAAAATTGAAGTGAATCTGAAGCCTGTGTGTCTGATCACACAGCTCAGACAAGGTGGTATACCATTAAGTATTAAATTTAATTATTTAACAAAAATGATTATTGAAGAAATAAGCATATATTTTCTTTCCATTTCTGATCAATTAGAAAAATCACCATTAATACACAATATTGAAAGCATGAGAAATTCCAGGTTTAAGTATTTTATGCACTGTAGTACACATGGGCTACTCACTGTTTCTTGTTGAGTATCACTGACTTTCAGACTATTGGCCTTGTATGCTGAATTAATTAGGCTAGACATAAGAATGGGCAGTTAAACTCAAGTGACTCTCGCTTTTGTTGATCATAAGGTAATCTCAAATAGGAGTATAGGCTTGGTTAAGTCTTTTTTTTTATATATTGGTATAAGCCTATCATTACCACAATTGATCTTGTGTAAGGTTTAGCAGTGATTCCTCAGCATATTTGTTATGATATTGCAAAGAACAAAAACCACATTCATAAAAGGTGAGGATGTACGTATTCTAGAAATACACAATTTATCCAGCAGGCTCAGGGCATTATATAGTATCTTTATGAATTATGAAGAAGAAAAAAGGTGGCAGTGGAGGCAGCTGTGACTTGCAGAGTTCTAGGCTGTAGGTGACAGTGAAGTGAAAAAGGAATTGCTTCATCTTGTAGTCCTACTGTTACTCACCTTGCACATGTAGCAGTGGTTGGTGTAAAGAGTGAATAAGCTGTTCAAGACAAAATAATAGTGCTGGTAATGGCAGCTGGGCAAGCAGACTTTTATGGGACACAAAAAGTGTCACAGACACGATCTGAGAGCAGCCTGACCTTTGGTCTAAACTGTTACGGCAGTTTCTCTGCAGGTTTTGCTTTTCATGGATTTTAAAGTTTAACAAATGTTAAACTTAAATGAGTTGGAGGGATCCAAGTTGGTGCAAATGAATTATTTGACAATTTCACAGGGCTTCTATGACCCCTTAGACTCATGGTCTGTCATTAGAAACTCATCAAAATGTATTTATGTAGCTTAATTTCATTGAACTGTCTTGTGTTGTTTTCTTCTACTTTTTCTTCTGTGAAATATTAAGCCTTGATAGCTTTTTTTGAATTAGTAAAGCGGCATATATTAATGTTTGAGCATACGCATTGAGAAACACACAATGACAGATTAAAATGTGCTATTGAAATTCTAGTTTTTAAACTTGGTATTTTTCTGAAATAAATATCTGACATATTTACTAGACCAGCGTTTCTCAGCTATTCTTCTTCCTTTCAGAAATGACACATGAATTGCTGCTTAGTATGTGCTTTTCTCTTGCCTTTTCCTGAACCCCATGAAGTGTTCCCTACGCAGATTGAAAACTGCTGTATGTTTTTGGGAGTTTCAGGAATTGAGTGATATTTTAAGAACGCTGAGGGGTAAAGGTTTGCAGTTGCTTGTAAGTTTGTGGGGTTTTTTTCTTCTTCCTGTAGTATTTCAGTATTTTGTGTGTTGCAGTTTTGTTCTGATTTGTTTTGTTTTCTGTAGACTCCCCAATGGCTTGCTGTGTCCTCTTCCCCAGCATACTAGAGGAGTGCTTGCTGATGATTGAGCGAAAGATGGATAAGTTTCTAAAAGAGGTTTAATCAAGCAAGCTGAGATGGGTATAATCCAAGGACTGAATAATTTTTATTTATCTACATTTTGAAACGCATGTTGATGTGACAAGATGACATTACAGCTGAACTCTTAAAATATTAAAACTTGAAGTAACTGGAAAGTCAAACTACTGTTGAATTTGTTACAGAGCATACAAACTTACCAATGTTGCTTCGAGCTTTCAAAAACTCATATTATCATATTCTACGTTGTTGGAAGAATTCTAAAACAGGACATCACTGAAAAACTTGCAAGGTCCTTTATTTTATAGCCTGCCTAAAATCATGGCAGAGAATTTTCCTAGAGGGGGAACAGTAATTCAAGTTCTTGTATTATGCTAAAGAGGATGAGCGAGGGGATTTCTTGTGCACTTTCCTTTGCTCTCACTCTTTCATGCTCATTCTCTAATGTGCTCTTGTTCTCTCACAGTTGTGGTATCTCTCTTGCAAGTTGAGTTCTTAGTTGAGATGTGATGTAGTGGGGTAAATGCCATCAATTTTCTGTGACTGACTGGTTCATGCTGGGCTATGAAAAAGTTGTTTTGTGGATTAATGACTAGATTGCGGAGCACAGGAGGACTGGGCTTGAGGCGCGCAATTAGTAGAAAGCACTGTGACTTGGAAGGGGGCTGGCCTGCGGCAAACACGCAATGAGAATCCGGCAGCTGGAGAAAGCAAAGGTGCACATGTATGTGTAGATATTTTATTAATTTAAACTAGCGGTCTCAGAACCAGACAAAAGATTCTGCTGGTGCTGTATTAGTTTCTTCAAACTTCAGGATAGTCCAAGGCGACTTTCTTGCCTGTTGCACTTCTGAAGCTCACAGCATCCAGTCTGTCAAAGACCAAGTGCTACACACCCTGAGGCAGCTGCAGCTAGGGAATAGTGTTTAGAAGGTAAAATAAATATCAGTGATGTCCTTGCTGAACTTGAGAACACTCATTAAGCATCTGCTTTAATTTCTCTTTTACTTTACTGCATATGAGCAAGCATGCAAACTCTTGGAGGGCTGGTGTTAATGTTCACTATTGAAAAAGTGAACAACAAAGTCAACCCTGCATATGGTACAGGTTCTTTTTGCTCAAAACATTCATTAGTCTTGATAACAACCTTTCAAATGGGGAGGCCCTGCTGGTTTCCCAGTGCTGTAGTGCGTAGCCAGTGAAAATTCTGTGAAATATCACGGGAGATAATGACTATTATCTTGGTTTTCATCTTGGATATGAGGAATATTTTAGAAGAGAAGGATTGAAGAGATGGAGAGATTTCCTTTCAAAACTGATTGAATAGTACCTAGATTTGGTAATCTTCCTAACAGCAATAGAGTCTGTGCTTTGTGGATCATACTTGAGACTGAGTGCTGTTCGAGTAATGAGGTTAATCTTGCCATTAAAATTAACTGTGAAGCATGATGTTTACTTTGGGTTTGTTCTGAAATGTAGGAACGCATCCATGATGAAAGTGATGTGTTATAAATAGTAGTTCTGCAATTAATGCTGAATCATCATACACAGTTTTTTAGGATTTCCCTAGTAATATTTACAAGTAGGGTTTTTCTTCAAATTTTTTCCTCCTCATGTCCTCCCCACATTGTGCCAGACTTGGTTTGTCCTGAATCACTAACACAACGGAGCAAGATGCAATACAACAGTCAAACCCCCCTCCCATCACATCCTTATTTCAGACTTCAGGCAGGCAAAAAAGAATTGTGTTCGAGGTCCTGAAAGCAGTACTCTGAAACAGTTTCACACACTTTGACCAGAAAAATACACAGAAAATTATATTTTAAAGCATCTACAGTAAGCCCAGGGGCATTCAGAGCCCAGTACTGCATAACATAATGCTTCTGCTCTAGAAATGTGTTGTCAGTGCAGTGAGATATGAGCCAGCCTGTGTCACCTTCCTTCAGGGCTGTGGTCCCCAGCCCTTTCTTATTTAATAGTATAGCCAGAAAGGAGACCTGGCCCTCTGGTTAAGCTCCCAGACATAAGTCTGGCTGGATTCTACCGTGACAGTCAAGTGTTCTGTTTTATCTGAAGACTGAAGTTTACAGAAGCCATGGAAGCTGTTTACATGGTTGAGATTCATCAAGAGCATTATCTTAATGCTTTGTTCGTTTCTAAACCTTGTATGAGTGGTGGAATGAAGGGAGGAACCACTGTTTTAAAATTCTTGAGGCAGGCTTAGGAAGTTTTATTTAAACCTGTTGTAACAGAGTATTTTTTATAATTTAGAATTGATGTAAAGAACTGCAACCTCATCAAGTACATTTTGGCCTATATAAGAAATAGTCTAAAACTCCCAGGTATTCTTAGTAAGCACTTTGTTTTGTCTTCATTTGAAACCGGTAGTACAGAGTTTCAAAGAGATCTGTCAGGAATCCTGTAGAGCTGTCTCCTCACATTTATCAGTTTAAATGGCGCTAGAAAAAGCTCATAATTCAGGTATTACTTAAATGTTTTATAAGTAATTCTGGTGTTTCAATGAAACATTTGCTGCAGGACCCTTCACAATACATCCGAACAGGAAAAGGGTGGCGGAGGAGGGAACCTGGGGGTGCTCATATGACTGCAGGGCTTGTTGCGGTGATCTCGAAGGTTTAAGGTCACCTGTCATCATGACAGAGTTTTAGAATAAGTTGCAGGCATGTGTGTTGTGTGAGCTCACTCTGGGGAAAAGAATTACGTTAAAAAGAAAAAAGAAAACTTGCAAATTATTTCAGTTAAGGAATAAACATCATAATATATGTGGTGCAGGGAAGGCAAATAAGCTTCTCGAGGATAATCTCAATGTCATTTCTTTTGTTGGCCCCATATGAAGGGCATGGACTCATTCTAACATTCTGCATGCTTGGTTGTACTGCACTGGTTCTTTTGTTCCATTTGGAAATTATATTTTTGTAGGAAAAGATTTTGGCAGTTGTCCATGCTCAGTTCAACTTCATGGCACATGCAGAATTGATTCAGAATTACTGTGTGTGACCAGGCCATTAACACAGCACAATTGCCATTGGCTTGATAAGTTTGACATACATAGAAAATCATGACATAAGTGTGGCATAAATGCTCACAGGGAAATCCTGCACAGAAATGCAGGTACATAACTCGTGAGCTTCCGAAGGGTAAATGATAGTGCAGTATGTATGAGATAGTGAAGAGTAAGATTCTAATAGATGATATGTGATTAGAATTAGTTTGCTAGATTCCTATTATACTATAAAAAGACAATTTCAATTAATTCTTATGAAACACTGTATATTTTTTTAATTGTTTATATTAAATGCATAGCGAGGTTAATAATTTGCTCAGTTGCTTTCTTAATATCCTGAGGGACTTTTGCTTTTGTTCTTTAAATATTTGCTTAAGCTGTAGTGCTAGAAATAAGAAACAAAAGACATTTTATCTTCAACAGAAGCAGTGCAGTGATTTGAATTTTGTATATTTCTTGTTCATTCTCAGTACGTTTCTTTATTTTAAAGAAATTGCTGCCAAATGTGGCTAAATTTCTGTTAGCGGTACATCCTGGGCAGTGGAGTTAAATAAATGAAAGAAACCCAAACCAAAAACTCTTTAAGTTAATAGTCAAGATTTTTTTCCCTGTATCCATTGACCTTTTTGAAGGTTTTTCTACTCTGTTCTGCTGCCTGATTACTTAGGGATTCACTGAGCAGTTTCCTTGAAGGCTATTCTTTCTGCTAGCCACTGCCATGAAAATGCATCTGTCTGAGCGAGACCTCTTTGATCTTGAGAGAGCTTTGTAAAGGCAGATTAAAAAAAAAAAAGCTATCTGACAGTTTTCCCCATTGAAAATACTGCCTATGATTTCAAGTCAGATAGCATTTGGGGGGGAGGGTTGTTTGCTTTTAGGAATTTGAGTAGTAATTGTAGCTGCTGCTTTTTTTTTTTTTTCTTTAAATACAAAACCTGAAAGTACCTGAATATTTATGGTACCCTTTGGAAAGACAAAAACAAAAAACCAAACCAGTCCTCGATGGAACATTTTGGTAGTTAAAATCCAGAGGGATGGTGAATCCAGTACCCTCTGGACAACATCATGTCTAAAAAGACTTGCACAGAGCTTGACTCCAGTAAAGTAATTAAAACAGAACGTGTCTCTAATCTGAGCTTAACTTTATATTGAGGTGCTGATGTTCAAGTAAATCAAAATTGGATCTTGCAGGTTAAAAACAGTTTGCTATGCTTACAGACTATACTATAATAACAAAAAATATTAAAAGATACATTAATTTGCAGCTGTGTACTTCCAGTGCCTTTAATCTGAAAATGTGTGTTTATATCTTTCTTTGAGACCATATATTTATATGGAAATTTCAAATAATATGTGTTCGTGGTTTCGACCCCTGAAATCAGACAGTTTGCATTCAGTAGTTATGAATGTCTGCTTGGGGGGTGGGAGGGGAAGGATTTTTAAAGTAGCCTAACAATTTGTATAGTTTTCAGCAGCGATAAGCAGCGGAAATGCTTCGTGATTTCTGGATATGATTGACTTAATAGTTATAATTTGCAAACAGGTATTTTTCGTACAAAAAATCCCGGAATTTTATTACAGTCTTTGTACTCTGGATGTATTTACTCATTGTTGCAGTGTAGCCACCAGCAGTCAGATATCAGTTGTGCATTTTATTTGAGTGGTGGGACCTCCAGTTGTGCTGTTGAGACACGTGCTCTGTGTCAGCTGAAATGTCTGTTATTTTTCTACAGATTCCCTACATGCCTTATTTATCACACTTTCTTCATTGTTGCTTTTTACTTACTGATGAGATCACACTATCACTTAATGCTCTGTCTCAGAAACATAAATGAATCCAGTTTCCTCTTGTGTGTAAAGAGAGGGACAAGAACTCTGTTTAAGGTTTACCAAAAGGTAAGACTGTATACAAAATCAGTTTGGGTACTTGCAGACCATACCATTTGATCCAGTTCTTTTCTGAGTCCTAGTGTATCCACTGGAGTTTCTTCATCTTCCAACAGAATGCCTCAGGCAATTAGCTATAGGCTCTCTTGGTTGGTGGCAAAGCCGTCTCCCATTCCAAAGGCCATTTTTTGGTAAGACATGCTTTCCTGGTTTGCGTGCACTTCTTTGTCTTCCTTGCATGGTGCCATGTATGCTAAATGTGGATGATATATAGCAGCAACAGTCTTAGTGGAGCTACAGAAGGAGATAAATATCACTCAGTCAGAGATGTTAGGTTTTGTCTTCCTACTTTTGCACCATATTTATGGAGCTTTAAAATATACTCCGTTTGTTTTTCTCACACAACCAATGTAATTTAATCAGTGAAATTCATCAACTCACCGATCAGTCCCTTGAAATCATTAATAACTCAGTCCCAAAACCAGTGTTTGGTTTAACTTCAGAGGTGTGCTGTTACTGACATTTTCCGTTTTGAGGAGCAGCTACTGGGATTTTGAAAAGGAAATAATTTCTGTAACAATAGCTGTATTTTGCTTTCTTTTGTCTGATTTTGTTATAATACGACACAACTGCAAGTTTGGGAAATCTGATTATTATTACTCACTGAAAGGAGTTTTTCTTACTTCTAATGTATTACAGGTTTTATTGTCCTTAGTGTTTCCTAATTAGTTAATGAAACTATTTTGATTTTTGTGTGTAAGTGTTTATTAATTATTTTATCATGAGAAAATGAGTGGGGTCCAAGTGCCCTATTAATTCATTTCAGCCTGAAAAAAAATCTTATAATTAGTTTGGCAAGAGGAGTGAGTGAAATTAGCTACTAATGAGAAGATAAGTATAGTAATCTTTTCATGATATAAAACTGTGATTGTCAGTAGGTAGTAATAGGAAACGAGAGTATATTTCAATGGGACCTTATTTCATTGTGTGAAATCATTAACATCATCTGATATCGTAAATTGGGTTATTTCACACCTGTATTTCTATCAGTGACTGCTAACCCTCCAGCCACAGACACTGATAAGTTTTTTGCTAATTAGAGAGTCATTAATGAAGCAAAGAATATGAGCAATCAATTATGGCTTGTTTTAGTAATCCAAACAAAAACTTAATTGCATAAATTTGTCCTGTACTTTCAAGTTTTGACAGTGTATTTGTGAAACTTGGCACGAATGTCAACACTCGGTAAGTAGCAGGTGTGACCTGTACAAGGTTTTCTCATGTTCAGTTGCAAATTGCCTAACTCGTGATGTGCAACGATAGATTAATGGCTTGTTAAAATCCACTTTTTTCTCTAAAGAAGAACTTAACGTTTCCTGTTCTGGTTTGTTCTGTTTGCATCATTTATATGGCGAGTTTTATGGGAAATAACTGGTGGGGTTTTTTATTATTATTTACAAGGTAAAACAGTATTATGTAAACCAAGTTCAGCGTTTCCTTACCCCCACCACCCCCAAAATTTGAACGTATTGTTCTTAAATGTAAGAAGTGCACATCTTTGTGTTTTCTTGCTCCTTTTGTGTCTAGGTCTCTATGGTAATATAAGGTTTCATGCTGATTGCCTCTTATTTATATTTCTTTACATTTCCTCATGTTAAAAAATAATAATAATAAAAGTTACCATTCCAAGAAATGGAATTGCGATCAATTCTTTTTAGCTCTATTAGCTGTGCAGTGGTAACTCAGCTGAAGTGTACCTTCCTGTACAGATAATGCTCCATTATTTCTCCTTGGTAGTACTGTAGTGGTGTTTCTTCATGGTGTACTTCGCTTTCACTAACCCCACTGTTAAGCCATGAGACATACAACTGCTAATATTTAATGCAAAGTAGGAGAAAGATTGTCCATGGGTAGGACGAATTTCACAATCCAGTGAAGCTTTTGGGATGCAGAAGCAGCTATGAAGTAACTTTGAAGATGCTGCTTTTTGTAGGGTGTTTGGCAAGGCAAGCGTATGGGATCAGCTGTAGGAGCTGTTTGAAGGAAAAGGTAGAACAGGGATTTGTAGCTAGAATAGGTTGCACAGTTCAGTATTTCTTCCCATATACTTTGTGTGCTGTCTAGCAGTCAGATTCAGCCCGCTGTTATGCCAGGATAATAATGGCAGCCTCCTCAAATTAAAATAGCCTTCCTGATGAATAAACGTGATATGAGAGAAGGTTGCTGTGAATATATTATTTAATATTAAGTTGGATGAATTTGTAATTGTACCTTTTCAATTTATCCTGGAGATAAAAATGAATAACTTCTGTATCACATTACAGATAAGTGTGAGTACACTCAGGAATGCCAAGAAGAATGCTCAGAAATTTGTGGATATCTAGGTATACAGTCTCAAATACATATTAATAATTTTTCTAATAAGTCCTTTCTCCACTAAATCAGATGCATAAAACGCTTGCAATAAAGGAGTAGGGGTGTGTGTGTGTGTGTGTATATATATATATAAAAAATATTTTGAAGTCATTACAGACTAGTATTACTACTAACATCTGGAAGGGATTTATACAGCATGACAACACTACTGCAGTGGAATTACCAACCTTACTTTTGTTATTAACTGATTAAGACACAAGGGAGGTAGATGTTCTTATCATTGCACAGTCATTTTTCAGAGTAGGATTTCACGTTAAACGGCTCAGGTAAGAATGAGACAGCTTGTTCTGAGGTGGATACCCAGAGCTGTCACAGGACTACGGTGGTGTCCTTGAGAAAGTGTCTTGGGCGTCATCAGTCCTTCAAAAAATCTCTTTCCAAGTAGTACTGTATGCTTTGTGTCTGCTAGGTATCACCAGTGGACCCCCTGACAGAAGTTGGTTGATTTGAGGGTTATTTTGGTCAAAGAACTTAGTAGCTCTGCTTTGCGTTCAAAAAGTTGTTGCAATTCTACGTTGTCCTGAGTTGGAAGAAATAAATTCTGAAAATTAGCATCTAAATATCTCATACTATTTCACCAGTCATTCCGTAGATTGATGATTTTTATTATTAATCAACAACTTTTTGTTGAAATAAAAGGTAGGGAAAATTCTAGAAAAGCAACTTCTTTTTTTCTGATAAAACTCTATCAATTATTTTATCAAGTATAAGCTGATGAAGATGAAGAAGGGGTATAAGCCATGAATACTTAAAATTAGACACTGCCCTGTCTTTCAGCCAGAAATGCACAGCAGAAGTTTTGGCGAAAGTAAAAAGTCACATACAATGTTTTCTTACATGGATATACTTAGCAGGAAGCTTGAAAAACATTCTTCCATTAAAACCAATTGTATCCATTGGGTACAAAGCAACAAGAGGGTAATATAATATACTTAAAGACCTAATTACTAGATGGTTTTCTGTAAATGTTGTTTGTTGGGGTTTGTTTTTTTTTTGTTTTTTTTTAATTTGTATCGGAGGAATGATCAAGAATGATATATTATGCATTTCCTTCTTGTTTGTATTCTTTCTTCTAATATTTGGGTTTAGGCTCCAATTAGCTGTGAAATCTGCCTTCAGTGAAATTACCACAAGTGTAGTGTGGGCTTGTCAGTAGCTGCTTAATTCTATAGCTACTAGGCTGCCTTGGTAGGCTTAGTAACTGAGATACTAAATGTCTCTTAAAGGGACTAGGAATAATTTAGGTTAATATTCCTCATCATCAAATGGCAATTAGAGGAAATAATAATCATTCTGTTTACTTCCCCCTGTTCCCCCTTATCTTTCCGAGGACAGCTGTCTCTCTAGCTGAGGTGTTTATAGGTGTTTGCTGCTTTCTTGTGTTATCACCTCCCAATGTGAAAATAAGTATTGTATTACTATTTTTATAGTCTGTTGCTTGCTTAGTTGGGTCTAAAGACATTGTTTGAGGTTGCCCTGTTTTCTTTGCCATCTGGGAAGGACCTTGTGTAGATCCTATTTCTAAGTCCTAAATCATTTGCTCCCAAGTACCAACAAAATTCACAAGTACTTATCCCTAGAAAAAAGAAATGTCTTTGTGCTGTTAAAAGTCCCTATTGTATTTCTCAAGCTCCATACCCCAGTTACAGCCTGACATCCCTTTCTCCTAGAAAGTAAACCACTCAGAAGAGCCTCCTGCTCTTAAAAACCCATCTTACAAAATTACTATAGAGATAGGAAGGTCTTTGAAGCAGCTAGACCCCAAACTTCTAACTGTCAGCCATTCAAAAAATACCGTACTGTTGTTCTCTGCAGACTGAGCCAAAACAGAGCAGTATTTAAAGTGAGGCTGGGCAGTATATCTTCCAGTAAACCTCTGTTGAAGCTGCAGAGCTGACTGATGAATAAATACCACAAGGTGAGTATCAAAGACATCCTGTATGTTTAGTTTACCGAATACAAATGGAAGGTAAGATAAGGGTATGTCTGTGTTACAAATAGGATCTGAGCAGCATCGCAGCCTGTTAACACTTGTTGGGTTCAGTTTGAAAGTAGCTAACTTAAACCAGCACTAGTTTAGCCATCAATAGCTACAGCAGCCCAATATTCTGTGTAAGATAGCCACCAGAGTTCTTCATCAAGTTCTTTGGCAGATTTTCCAAATCACAGCAGTTTTCATGCTCCTGTGGTTACGCTGTTATTGGTACCGAAGCTTGCAAGTTTAAAGCTGTGGTCACACTCAGCACTGTAGTGCAAATATACCCTGGATTGCCAGTGTCCTTTGGCGTTCCAATTGCAGCTTGTAAATCACCTCTCACATCACACAGCTGAGAGGCAGAGCATGGAGAAGCCCCTCTGGTAACATTGGAAGCAGAGTCTCCTCCCCAGATGTGTGCTGCTTTGACACCAAGGGCTGTGCTTTGCCCACCTTCAGCTTGTCTGACTGAGATGAAGCTGCCTGCTTTGTCCCATACCCTTTCTGAAATTTCAAGATCCCATCAGTCTTCTAATATGATTAAGTTGCTGATTTATGAAGCAATGTCTCAGAATTATACCTGCTGAGTGTAAAGGAATAAGGTTATTGACTCTAGAAAATGCTCTTTTCTTTTTCGTTTCTCTCTCCCTTGCATATCTTATGTATCTCCAACCTCTCCATTTAATAAAAGTTAAACTATCTTTTGTGTATGAACCTCATCTCTCCACCTGTGAATGAGTACTAAAGCATTTTCTTTGTTCATATATCACAGAAAACATTTTTTTTCTTAAATTCCTTCTTCATTTCTCAATCCTGTGGAGAGAACTATATTAGGAAGGCAACTTGGAAAAGAATAGCAGTTCCCCTTTGAAAAGCTTTTTGTGGTTAATACCTGCTGAGGAGCTGAAATACTTTCAAGAATTTTTTCTGAGCATAAATCGGTGTAAAAGTAAAACGTGTTTTACGTTTTAGTTAGATGCTGTATCAGTCTGTCTAGTGCTTAGTATCCTCTGACCATTAAGTAGCCCTATACAGTTACTTAAAATTCTTTCTTGAGGGAAAAAAAATTATCACGTTATTATATTCTTATTCTTTTTTTTTTTCCTCCCCTGCAGAAACAGGAGAACAAAGAAAACAATGTGTTTTCTTCAGGGTCAGTGGAACTAGTCAGTGGTAACTGTACAGAAATAATCGAGCCTTTTATGCCTTCTGCTTTTATTTATGAACAGATACATCTCTGCTAATTCTATATACAAACAAGTGTTCGGCAATGAGCGGTCAATGTCTAGGATTTTCTTTAAATAGTCTGATGTCAGACTAAGGGATTGGGAGAGACATTAGGGCAAGAACTTCAGATGTTCTATTGTCAAACCCCAGGGCTTTGGAATTCTAAAGAAGTTCAGTGATAAAAGGACTTGTATTTTTTACCTATTCATTGAGAAACTCTGACCACCTCATACTTCTTTTAATGCAGTATGAATAAAATGGTGTAGACATTATTAATGCATTAGAAGGCATTTTGTTGACTGCTGGAGAGCTTGGATGATTTCTGATTTACTTGGATGACTTTTCTTCATTTCATGCAGATATATTAAGATTTGTTTGAAGTCAGTGGAACAAAAAATATCACTGGTCTAATTCAGATTATTTAGTGTAAAAAAAAAAAAAAGACAACTTTCTGAAGCTTAACCAAAGTGTTTTTATAATTCTTTGAGACAAGTCAAAAAAGATGTGTAAGTCTCTTATCTACATTTTACCTAGTGAAGTGTTAATATGTTCTAATTAATAAATGGAGATTTGCTTGTCCAGGAAATCACAAATTGTCTTGTCAGTGTTGCTCTGCTGGGAACTCAGAAGTAGGCCCTCAGAACCTGTTTTCCTCAAGAACACGCTATTGTCATTGGCAAGGAAGAAACCAGCTGAACATAAAGTAAGATTTAAACAATGATTTTGACTTTGAGTCTAGGACATACAATGAATAGCCTTTCCTAGCTCACACATTTCCTCTAAACCTGCCTGATTTGCATGTCTTAAAGTTTAACACTCTTGTTTTATTGTTTATTACGAATCTAATGAATTTGCAGCACCTGAGAAATTTCATGTTGCAAACACATTCAATATTGAAGGTGCATACTTTGCTCTTGAAACCATATAGTTCAATGAATATATGGCAATTGGTAACATACATAAAACACTCTGTATTAGCTAAGCAGAGAAATGCTTCTGTATTTTTAAAACAGTAATATTTCACCCATACACTTATGAAATGTAATTTTTTTCACACGGTGCAAACATTTATTAATGTCAGAGGATATATAGTTCTAACCTTTTGTTTTCATTGTTTCTTTTGTTCTTTCAAACAATGAGAAAAGGACACGAATGGAAAACAGTTTTATTGAGTAATTTACTGTATGTAAATTATGGACTAGATGTCCCATTCAAACAATCTTTGAATATTTTAAAGTGTTTCTGTAGTAAATTATTTATTAGTACTCAGGCTATTAAACAGCACAGAACTACTTATTCTAAACTGTATCTTGAGGAAAAAACCCAGATACATCAGTTTCTTTTCAGTGGAGTCATATCAGTTCTGTTATTTTTAATTACGGTATTAGGGAAGCAAAATAAGACACTAAGTGAGGCCATCCATCAGGGAAAACAAAATAGCAGCAGATTTTAATCTGCTATAATTTGGTATATATAACCAGACCTGAC
Organism: Psophia crepitans; assembly: GCA_013399095.1. NCBI lineage: Eukaryota > Metazoa > Chordata > Aves > Gruiformes > Psophiidae > Psophia > Psophia crepitans. The sequence continues at coordinate 630,250 of VWZZ01000866.1, read as the reverse complement.
ATTTAAACACCAAAGATAAACATCTGAGTATTTTCAAACCCTACCTGAAGACAGTTTGTTTTAGTACTTGGTTTTAAAAGTGTTTAACTTTCTTTTAATTTTTTTCCTCATAGTGACACAGTGTGCGTATCACCATCTATACAGTGGCAGTAATGATGAAAGCAATGTAGCCTGGTAATCACTGCTATTCCAGAGTGAGTCTCTGGAGCAGCGGGAGAGATTATTTTACAAGTGGCTGTGCAATACCAGTTATGGTATAGCAGGAACTTGCAATTTCTGTCCCCTTCAAAGAGATGACATTTAATTATGGTAATAACTCTTCTGATAGCTGATACACAGTATGGTGTGCATTAAAATTATACTGTCTGTGAGAAATTACGTCAAAATGTTGTTTGAAAATACAAGGAAAGAAAATACGTCCCCATGGGAGAAAATTGTTAGAAATGTTAGAAATGTTTTTTGACTAAAGGGGTAATACAGGAGTGTTTTCTCGTGTCTTTCCACAAAGGTGGTAAAAGATAATTTGACAAACGCTGTCAAATGTGGTAACCTCATCTAATTCCTTCACTGCACATCTTAATCCCTGATGCGCTCTCCTCAAACGCATGGGCTCTGAGGGTGGGGAGTTTCAGATGCGACGCCTTTGCTGCGGTTTCCCACTGACAGATGCAGTGACCTTATCATACCGACAGCTCTATCCGGTGTGACAGGCTAGCCATCTGGCTTGTATTGATCATAATTGATTTAAAGAAAGTGATCCTCCAAAGCTTGGTGCTGTTAAACCCCACAGCTAAATAGACATTTTCTTTGGAGACTTTAGCCTTTAGGGTGTTTGTTTTTTTCCTTTTATTTCAATCTGATTTGGAAAACATAATTTGAAAATGTGTCTTCTGGTGCTAAAATGCTATTGTCTTTCCGAAACATAGCCTTTAATATCTGAGGCAACTCAAATTCCAGAAAGATAGGAACAGAACCGGAGTTCACCGAGGTTGAGATAGCAAATAACTGTTCGTTGATCCTGAAGAGCAACAGGATCTTTTCAGCAGTTTTGCAATGAAAAAAATAAATATTTTATCCAATTTTCCAGCTGCCACTGTTTTCATGTAAGTGTTACATGTATATAAATACTTCTGTCTACAATGTAACAGTATCTTGTGATATTTCAATAGCTGTAACTAACAGGCACAAATTGGCTGTGTGTTCCTGTATGCTTCTCTTGTTTATTTTTCAAACCAGAAGTAAATAAATGCTGGTTTAGTTGTAATATTCTTTACATTTACAATATATTTGACATTAAAACTTGATAACTTATTTAATTTTTTACATTTGTAATTTAAAGATGTCACTTAACATTCCATTAAAGAGGTATTGCTTTTAATAAGGTATAAATCCTACACGAGAAATTCTGCAGCGTATGTAGTGCAGAGGCAGCCATGGAGACACCCTGTAATGCTGGATATATAAGTTCTCTCTTTCTGAAATACACCTAAGCAGTAAATAAGAATCGCTTCACTGAGAACTAAAAATCTGTCTGCAGGGGCTGCTACTCTTGCACAGCGATGCTATGCCAGAGCTTTGCCAGAGAAACTGAGGAACGCGGTGTCTCGCTGAAGTAGCCGAGCCGCCGGCAGGGCTCAGGAGCTGAACGGCATGGGGGCTGAGCTGTGTTTGCATTCCTGAGCGTCATTTCTTCAAGTTCACCAGGAGGACAGTTCTAAGAAAACTTGCATTTTTTGCCCTTTGTACCTCTTTTGAGGATGAAGCAGTTTAACATCCAGGGGTGTAAATTCAGCACTTTTCAGAAATTCCAGAGGGAAGACTTGCAGAGTAACACAGGGAAGACCCAACTTACCTTCTTATCTTTTGAAAATCTGTGAGAACTGCAGAGGGATTAAGGTATGTGATACTGTGACGTGCAATAGAACTGTTGAAAGGGAGGATTTTTGTCTCAAACACTTTAAAACAGAATAACTTAATTCTCTGTGTCATTTGTCTTAATAGTGTTTTATGTGTGGTCTCAACGGGAAGAAGGCAGCACATAAAATACTACATAATGTAAGTATATATGCAATGAATTATATTTTTGAAAGAGTCATTAGTCAACTATGTAGAGGGAACAGCTTGGTTTGAATGAGGAATGAATGGCTCCAGGATGAATGCGAGCAGAAATGAAATAAGCATTGATGGCCCCCTAGATTCAAGAAGAATCCAAAGCCATGGGGTCCACCGATGAAACTTACAGTTTGTAGGATCCTTTGCAGATCAAGTCTGATTCAGAAGGGAGCGAGTTTGGGGGGTGCCAATTAAGTGCCCTGGATGCCTGGCTTCAGGTGAAGCTGTTACAGAGTTACACTGAACACTTGACTATCTGGGTTGAATGACCAGGGAACATACTGAAAATTTTAAGTGAAAGTAATTAAGCAAGTATTATTTATGCATTATTAGGCTGTGGGTGAATCAGGATGGAGGTGACAATTACAAAGCACCCTTTAATCTGAAGGTGATGAACCTGAGTATAGCAGCACTTGCAGACAATCCCGAGAGATTTGTGTCCTGATCTTCGGATAAACCCTGAAGTGTTAGACACAGCAAGTATTAATTCACTAGGATACCACCCTCTTACAAAGACCTCCCCACCCCATGAGTTATTTAATGGATATAAATTTCTGGGGTTTAATTTTTTTGGTCTCATCCAAAAAATGATGACGCAGTCCTTTTATGGCTGCTTAGTGTGTTCCTTGGGAAACAGAGTTACCTGGGAGGTTTCTGGAAACTTTGGTTAGCTTAACCAATGTGAGAACAGAGTGAAGAGTCCTGAAGGATGTCATTTTGAGAGCTGTCCCAAGGCTTCTCAGAAGTGTCGGCAACATATGCTTGTGCAAATACAAAAGGGCTCTGCAAGAGTAAGGTGGGCAATAAGAGAGAGGTGATCTCAGTGGAGTTTTAGATTGGGTGTGAGGAGTTGGGTGCTGTCAAAAGAAAGAAGAAATATGGGAAATGAAGAGGCAGGTTATGGAAAGAGTGAGAACAGAATATTGTGCTGCAGATGTTTATCAGTGTTCGGAAAAGTATGTATTCATAGAATCATAGAATCAGTATTGTGTATTGCTGCACAGCTCATTGCTGCCTCTTGCACAGGCAAGTGGACAAGGTATCATATGCTGAAAATATTTTCCTTTCCCTCAAGCAGTCAGTTGCTAAATGTCAGTTGCCTATCTTGCCTAGGCCAAACGTCCCCTCTGATCACAACCCCGGTGTACAGTACTATAGCTTGGCCGAAAAATGGTGCAAAGGTCTTGATGATGTCAGTGTATTTCCAAAGAAAACATCTAGACGTCTTTAATTTTTAAAAGGAGATAACTGAAGTTTGCATACCGTAGTGTCGATAGGGATGGTATCAAAAGGAATGCTGTCAGAACAAATGCAGAGGAAACTTGCAAGTAAGATATGACTGCAAACCAGAAGGAACTAGTATTAATTCCTGAGATGGCTTGGGTGGCTAGGACAAAAGCATTTCTATAACTTCAGTAAGAAAGGTTTTAAGAAGAAAGGAGATTATTTAAAACATGAAAGGCATAGAATTAATGGTGATACAAACGTAGACCAGATACCAGACTCCTTGAAAATTTATTAATTGTTTAGATTTTCTTTTTTTCTTTGGGGAAATGAAGAAGTGAGACCTGAGGAAAAAGTAGCTCTGGGTAAAGAGAAATGAGAGCAGTTAAGATGTCCAGTTTCTGAAGAAGGTTATACATGCCTCCTTGTGGAAATTACTGACATTACTCATTTGTCTCAATAGAGTTAATGAGCTTGTAGGATGTCACTCTTATTGTCCTCAGTGTCTGATAATTGCCTGTACTCAAGATTATTTCGTTCTGTAAAGCTTGGAACTAATACCCCCATGCGGTGACACTTTGTTTTGATTGTACTGTATCATCAGATTAACCATTAAATTGGCCTTTGAAAAAAAGAACAGAAAATATTTTCCTGAAGTTCTTTTGCAGAAGAGTATTCTTAGTCACAGTGACTGGATAATTTAAACAGATAGGAAATTCACATAGGTTATCCAATGGTGGCATTGAATAAAAAAAATTCAAAGTATTCCCATTTGCCTCAGAGGAGAAGAGTGGAGATTTCTCTAGACTAGTTTAAAACATTTATTTTATGCAGGTTTTTAATGTACAGATGATATAGAATGAAAAGTTCAGGGAAAGATGCATCACTCACAGAAAGAGGCCATATAGTCACCAAAAGTAAAGGTAAGAGTCTTGCGCTTCTCTGAAGCGAGATGCTGGCTTGCTTCTAATGTGCAAGAATAAAGGCATCAAAGTATCCTGAAAATCTTACTGAATCAAAGTTTGGAAAACATCCAGCTCTGGGGAGACAGTATTTTTCAATTCCTGTTGATCCAGCTAATGTTTGCCTTGTAAATCGAATGTTTTCTTATTGATTGGAATTACTTCCTGGAGAAGTTTGTGTCAGGAATTTAAAATATCATCGAATTTTGATCAATGTAATAATATTGATCAAAACAAATTTTGCTTGTTTGAAAATTAATATCGCAGTTTGCGCTTGCCTTTGCTTAAATCTGTAATGACCTCAGAGAAACTGCAGTAATTTGTGTCATTGATTCACCTTGATTCTAAGCAAAAACCTGAAAGCACAACGGTTTGTAGGATTCCCCGAATAGCGCCGTACCCGACATTTCTAGAGTCATTGTGTTTAATCGCCTGACTCTGGCTGAATTTCAAACAGAAGCTCTGTCTGTGTGTTCCAGGCTTGATGTAACAGGTGGGTCTTGTCATCCTGCTGATCTGATTATTTGTGGAAAGGTACTGCCTAATTGTTTGGAAGTAGAAAATTAACAGTAAAGAGAGCCCATTCCTGTCAGCCTTCCCACTCTTCAATTTTGGTTCCCAGGATTTTGCATTTTGTAGCCAACTTTTTCTCCCTGATACAATATTACTATTTATCCTCAGATTCCTGAATACACTGTGAAGTACTTTAAAACTTGTAAGAGTGAAAATTATTAGTGAAAAGCTAGTGCTTTTTGAGATCACATCCTTTTAAAATGGCTTTTCGTAACTTCATATGTGTTCTATTCTAAATGCTATGCATTTTGGTTTTGAGAAGGCACTTACTGGGGTTTACAGTTCATTTTTAGAGATAAATAAGTATTGATAATGTTTAATGAAGATTACACAAACTCACTAAAAGTGCATTTACTGTTATAATGGTTGTTAAGTATTTTTGGAAACCTGGGGCATGTTGGACTTTCCTCAAAAACATTGAGATCACTATGTACTGTGATCACTATTTTGGGATCCCTAACTCACCTTATTTTAAAATAAGTTCATAGAATTGCAGAATGGTTTGGGTTGGAAGGGACCTTGTAGACAGACCATCTTGTTCCACCCCCCTGCCATAGGCAGGGAGATCTGCCACTAGCCCCGGTTCTTTAACTGCACAAGAAAAGATCTCGTCATAAGTCGTTTTGGTTGTTGTTGTTGGTTTTTTGTTGGGTTTGGGTTTTTTTCCCCAGTCTTATTATTTTTCAGTTCTCATGATCTTGTCCAGCTGAGGTTTTTATGATTTCTTTGAGTAGTGAGTAATATGAAGTATCCTCAAAACTAGAAAGTTCTTGACACTGCGTGTCAATCAGGAATTTAAAGTTGTAGACATGGATTTTTGTTTGTTTGTTGTTTTTAATATAAACTTTGATGTATAAAATACAGAGTGCATAAAGATACATTGTTTAAAACCACCATGCATAGCCTGTACTATGTTTTCCTCTAATTCCAGTGGTGTTAGCTGCGTTGAATGCATTGTTTTAGATATTGATGGCATTGTTTCACCTACTGTGTTGGATTTCTGGTAATTAAAATTGCATAGCATTGTTGGGAAGCTTACTGCAATCATGTCCTCGCTTGCAAATGATGAATGCATATAAACTAAAAAATATTTAAATGATACGTAATTGCTAGGTTCTTGACTCAACAATTTAGTTAGCTCTGGGGAGAGGGAATGAAAAAGGAAAAATGTTCATTAGGGCTTAGGGATTCAGCCTGGTGTATTAGAAGGAATTGGATTATTCGGTTTACAGTGTTCTTAACAGATTCAATTTCAGGCAGAGATAATTGAAGTGTTGTCAAAGCTGTGTGCATCACTAAAACATACAGAAAGACATACTCCCATGGGTTCAGTAAAGCAATATAGAACAATGCGGGGTAGCTTTTCAGAGATTTAACTGCCATTGCGTTGAGCCTGCTTTTAAAGTATATTACAGCAAACTTAGATGAATGCCTTCCTGTATAGTTTGCAGAGAATGAATGTGTTTAAATTGTTTTCTTTCATTGTTGAAGGAATCTGTTTAATAAATTATTATTATTAAATCCAATGCCAAAACTTGTGGCTCTGTAGCAAAAATTTATCCATGTTTTTGATCAGTATATTTCTAAAATTCTCCCAATTTCTTTCTTAACATTCCCTCTAAAGGTAGATTTGGATTTTAAAGCTATTTTTTAACACAGTGAAGGATGCCATATGTAGAAATGTAGTTTAGGTTCTGTTTGTTGCTAGATCAGAGTATATGAGTATTGAAAAAGATCTGTTACCGAACCCTTCAGTCCTCCACCTTTTGCACAGAGAATCGTCTTTGATCTCAATTGACTTCCTGCCCCAGTCTCAGCTGGAAATCCATCACCACCCTGAGTGTGCATTTTGGGGGTTCTTGTTAGCCAGCTGGATTCTAACGTGGTGTCACAACCAATAAACTCCTTTCATGATGTAGTACAAAATGGACTTAATCATATTTACTTCTGTTTATATTCTGGTGATCATGTGAAGAGGACTGTTGAGGCTAGCTTGTAGCAAAAAAAGATCAGGAATGGAAAATCCATGAGACCAAGGTGGAGTTAGGGTACAGCAAAGAGTTGACATTTCACGACCATTTGAGAGTTTTACTGATGGCAGGACACTGATGATCAAGGCCCAACTGATGTGAATGCAGAAAAAAAAATCACGTGTCCGTGACTAGTTCATGCAGAATCGCAAGGATTTTGGGAAGGGGGAGGCAGAAGAAGATGTGATATAAGTGAGACAGAAGTACTATGACATTTAAAAACGCTTTGAAAAAGTTGTCTGTTCATTTGGATCCTTGCTTAGCCCATGAAGTTTCTTTCTAGCTAGTTGTCTGTATATTGCAAATATCGGGGTTAATTGTGGGTTTCTCCCTTCCCCTCATTTTTGGGGGGATTTTATTGGATTTCGCATTCTTTTGGGTTTGTTTTTAAACAAATATAACGCAAGTAGCACTCGTGAAAATAACTTCATTTTTTCCTAGTCCCTTGAACTTGCTTCAGAACATAAATACTTCTTGTGAATTCTAAGCTTTTTTAACTTTTTTTTTAAAATCTAACATTCCCACTTGTATTTGTGTATGATGGACATCAACAGAGTTTTAGTAAAACATGGATTTTAGTAATAATTTGCTTTTTATAGTGATGACTAGTGAGGTTTTTAACAAAATGTTTTATCTTCCATAGAATTGAAGTACTTCATGTATTTTATGCATAAAAAGATATAAGGAAAAGCTTTTTGATATCAACACAGAAAATCATCTGCTAGGGCTACTTCATAACCATCTTAAAGAAGGTTTTAATAATGAAACAGCCTGTTGCTTTTAGAAGGCTCCTTAAACATTGTTCATCTAGATAGGGAAGCCGGGCGGAAAACAGTTGTAAACGTAACACTGGCACGAGAGAAGCACAGTACGTAATACCACAGTACATATTACATCTCTAAGGAGAAAAATCTGAAGTGTTGGTGTAAGTTACTTTTCCTTTATCATATATTTATTTTTTTTTAGTTATGGGAGTAGGCAAGTTTATTATTGCAGAAGCTATACTGATTTAAATGATGGTAGTTAATTCTGTATGAGCCTGACAAGGTAAAGGCTATAAGTGGATTCACAAGATAAAACTTGGTGCTTTGTGCTGTTTTCAATTCCCTGATTTCAAAGCACTTTACCAGGATTAATATTGTAAGCCTCCACACAATTCCCAGGAGGAAGTTAAGCATTATTCACATTTTAGAGATGGGTAAATGAAATCCAGAGAGGTTATAACCTGCACAGAGTCACATAGAGGCACTAGGTCCCTGGAGGGCGAGGGAACAGACACAGAAATTTTTGCATCTTGTTACCTGCTGTTACCGTGTGAGTAAAAGATCACCTGGAAGATAGAACAAAACCCTCTGAGACTTCATAGTTTAAGTCACTTTTAACCCATTTAATGGGTTTGTAAGTAAGAAGCAGCAGTTATTTCACGCAGGTCTTTAATTCCTACTGAGTTATGGCATGTCTGACCTTCAGTAAAGTTGTTTTCTATGTGGCACCGTGCTCATATTATTGAATCATATCTACGAAGATAAGGCTGCAAATACTGGAGTATCCCGGTTCACTGGCGCTCAGGTGAAATGTCGTTTCTTCTGGTGCTTTGCTCTGTACGGAGCAGTGAGCTAGGAGATCAAAAAGCCCCTTTCTAACTCTTCCTCTTACACTTGATGTATCTCAAACTTTTGGTTCACCGTGGGGACAAAAAACCTAAAATGATGGAGAAACTAGGATGATTTCTGTCTCTTTGTTGTAAGATGCAAAGTAAGTAAGAACGTCTGTACCCCCAACTGCTGAGTACAGTGCCTGGCACAATCAAACCGTAGGGTTTGGCAAGAGGGTTTTGAGTGGCTGTTGTTTCTATGCTCGACATAAATTAACTATTTTCCTGAACGTATTGGTTTGCTGCATGCTGATTATGTAGTTTTCTGGCTGTAATGCGTCAAATCTATTTGTTTATATATGCCTTCCCCAAATGCAGGAGCTTTGAGATTATGCATTGATGTCATACTGTGGTATTCCAATAGGTAACGCTGGAACTGTGTTCTGTGGGGATGTGTTTGAAAAATTAAAATTCAGTTATGCATGAAAATCTGTAGTATTATTAATGAACATACTTTTATTATAATTAGTGATGCTCTTCAGACATTGATTCATCTGCTGGGGAGATCAAATTACTGTAGCATTATAGTTTTTCCTAGTCTGTAGCAAAACTAAATAAATGGGATCGAAGCCTGAGGTATTTCAGACAAGGTAGGATCGTGCTTGGAGAAATGGAAAAAAACAAAGATGACCTTTGAAAGTACTCGTATGGAGGAATTAATGTTTTCTTAATATCTCCTAATTTGTAATTCTTGTTACAGGCTCGTTATTCATCAGAAATGTTTGATGCTGTGTGGTATTGCTTTCAAAACTGAAATACACAGAAGTAACTGAAATTAAATAATGATAATAAAAAAACCACTTTGCTTTAGTGAAGTGAACCTTTTGCCAATGACACAGTACTTCCTTGGTTATCTTTGTGTTTCAGGATGGATAGCATGTTATTTTTTTGTAGCTGGAAGGAACAAAAATGCCTGCAATAGAATGCTTTCCTTGAATCTCCATACAGATTCTTTTTGTACAGTATCTTTTTATTGATAATTCTGTCTTTAGTTACAATGCAGCGTTCACTGAAGATTCAGTTTAGCAAAGTACTTAGTACTTGCTGAAGTTAAAACACACAAGCTGTCCAACTGACTGTAAAATAATTATTTATTGTGCTTTTCAAACTATTTCCTAATTGGCAAAAAAAGAAGGCATGACACTGGGTGAGAAATGAGCTCTTACTGCTACAGAGCTTCAAGGAGCCCAAGTGATGCTTATGTAATTATGGTGCCACCTTGAATAGGAACACCTTGAAGGCAAGTGTTTGGCTAATGTCAGGGTACATGAGCATGGTGATTGTCGGGCGGAGGCAGGATGGTGGTACGCTACCCTTGAGAGATGATGATCCTATTTCAGTGAACAAAATTACAATTTTTTCAGATGGCAGGACATTCTCTTGCTCAATGTCATTCATATAAAAGGCATTCTAATGAGAAGAAAAACATGTTAAGTGAAGTATGCAAAGGCTTGAGCAGTGATTACTGACTCTTTGCAAAACCACATGTTGATCAATAGCCACTGACAGCCGTTAAGCTCTAATCTGTCAGTAGTAGCAAATAACGTCGGAGGGTACGCTAGCGGTGGATAGAAGCAATTTCTTGCTTTTGGAGATGGTGGTTTCTGAGCTGACATTCAGCCGTGTGTGGTACCCCAGCTCCAGTGCTACAGCTGAGTTCAGCTGGACCTTCCTGTAAGTACTTCTACAGGGAGGAATCAAGCTTACACTCAGCTGCTGTGTTATCATGTGCCTACTATTGTGAAATCGCACACCCTGCACGTGGTGGCACTACTGTGCTAAGCACCCTGATTAATGAACCAAGGGGAGGAGGTGAAATTTTCACCTGTCATGTAAAAATTTGTGACTGGTCATTGTATTTGTCTTCAGCCAATATTTCATTGTGTGGTTACATTCATTGTGGGTATAGCTTTTTGCATGTATTTTGGTTGTGTATTTTCATAATGACACAAAAGCTGCGATCTGTTCAGTTAATTCTTGCTTTTGAATTAGGGTTATTGATTATTTTTTTGAGAGAATTAGGATTAAAAAATTATGCCTATTCTCAAGGTCAGCAATTCATATTTAAAGTTGGCCCTTTGCTGCTTCAGCTGTACTTTTTTTGGTATGAACTTATCATGGCTCATCACTACTAACTTGGGCATTACAATCAGCTTGGTTTTTAGGTTGTCTGAATTGGAAGAAAAGTGTAATATGTCGTGAAACATGAATTTTTTTGGATGACCTGGCCAGTCCAGCACCGGGGGTAGGGGCTGAGTGATACCCATGTGTTGTAACTGAGCAGCAGTATTCCAGAAGCCTTGCTTCAGAACTTGTACTACTCTTTTTAAAATATGGGCTCTGATAGAACAGGATTAGTTTCAATCATGATGTGGTAAATTTATCCTTGGTGATATCAGGAAGGAGGAGTTCCGTCAACAAGTGTCTGCCTTTCTGTCAAGATCTGATTAGTTGTGAAATTACAAGTAGTGTTTTAGACATGGTTACAGTAAAGGTTACAGGCACTCTTTGGATCTGAAATTTCATTTTAGAGCAAAAGGTCCCCAAGGGCTGGTTTAATTTATTTAATTAGATTGTACAAGACTTGGGTAATAGTTTTAGATCAAAGTGTAAAAAACCAACTTCCAGGCGAATTTGTAATATAATTCAAAGTGGTAAATTGCTAAACACTTCAACAGTTTTGCTTTATAGCACAGAATGATACAAGGATATGGATTGTAATGATATAGTACAAATGTAAGCCTTATATTAAAATCATAAATAATAAACTAGGGAAAGTAACTTGCTTAATTGTAATGGCAGCCTACCTTCCTTGAAAAGATTGTGCTGCAAAGCTGAATTAAATTGACCTAGGAAGCCCCCGGGCCCTTTTAAGCATTTCTTACCCCCCTTGATAGTTTGGGTGGGGAAGATGTGCATTAAATCTAGTATTTTCATAAAATAATTCTATTTTAAAGGGCTCTCTGCCAGTACTGCAGTAAGAATTGTTTCCTTAGTTCTGGGTCTTTCCTTATTAGCTATGTGGTGGTGGTGGGTGAAACTTCCTTTCACTCTTCCCACCTTCAACTGAAACTTCTGCATCCATTTTCCCAGACAGGATGTTTTGGATGTTTTTCCTCGCTATGGTACTACCACATGCCCAATTGTATCGGGCAGCTGCAAGCTGTTTTGCTTTCAGGTCTGTGGTTAGCAACATGATGAAAACATTTCCAAACCAGCATCACCAAAGCAAAGCATGAATTACCTTTTTTTTTCTAAAGGTACAAAGTGCACACAGCAAGAACCAGGAAGCGTAGAAAAATGGCTCAGGTCCCAATCATTCTTACACCATCATCTTGTTTGTTTGTTTGTTTTTGCCAGCTCTTTTGATTTACCCTTAAACAAACCATTTTCAACTTTCCTGCTAGAAGTAGTAAAGCACTTGGTTTGGGCATGCCATTCCCCGTGGGTTTCCTTTCTAATCAGTCAACTTTGACTGTCACTCACGGCGTCATGTCTGATTACTAATACAATTTCAAGGCCAGGGCTCCCCTAATGGTACTCATTTCTGAAACTTGACAAAGGAGATGTACTGCAAGGGTGGAGGCTGGCGATAAATCTGCACTGTTGTATCTGGTGTTTGCAAGTCTGACTTTTAGCTGAGTTACTGTTTTACATTAAATCTTTTGATCCACGAGTACAGGCGACGTCCATCAGAAGTTTTTCCAGTTCATCATACGTGGTCTTACAGTTTCCTTTTATAATTTTTAAAAGCTAGACCAGCAATTTCATTGAAGCTTTCCTTTAAATAAAGGTGCTAGGACACTTTGCTGTCACTGTTCCCAAGATCAATATCCCTCTGAAATATAGTGCACTTTCCTCTGTTTCATATTTAAAGGGTAGTTCTGTTTGTTTCTGTATTGATGTGCTATTTTTTCATGGTTTCTGTCCTGCTTATTTAATTTATTTGGCAATACAGCAATGTTCATTTTTGCTCAGCTAAGGCAAAAGTTATGACTCGAGCTGTCCTCCTAATGATATCTCCCATTTAAAATTATTCTACCTAAATAAACTATATTGAATTTTAATATTCAGATTCTTGTTCTTAGAACAAAAAGAAGCCGCATACAAAAAATTACACCAGATACTGATAGCTTTTTCTGGCATAAGCTTTATGATCCATTTAATGAAAAAAGGTTAAAAATGAAAGAAAGGAGTGGAAAATGGAGGAATATTGCTAAACTTCGTTTTCTCTGTGGTAACTGTCAATGCAATACTACAATTTTTTGTATGGATATATGAATTATTAAAGCAGAAATAATGGTAACTATAGGGCTACAGTAGAACTTCTTTAAGGTAAAACACAGGCGTCTTTTCTGTTGAAGGACAGCGTGCAAAACTGAAGTGGTTCCTATCTGCTCCCTGGCTTCTGAGCTTATCAGGCAATCTTCAAATTATCTTCTAATTCTCTTGGCCATTTAACACAGACTATTCCCGATTAATAGAAAAAGTTGATTTGTTGATTCTCTCTGTTCACTGGATCAAATAGCATTTGCTATGCTTCTTGCACAAGCCAAACAGAGCTGCCTTTTGTTTAAATTCTGTGGTACTGTGGCAGATGATAAAATCTGCTGCAGTTTCCAGGTTTACGAAATTCTTGAAGCATCATACTAAACCATATTCTTTCCAAACTGACGTAAAAAAACTACGTGTAGGGTTTTTTTAAGTTTTGTGGGGGTTTTTTTGTTTGTTTTTTTTTGCTGTTGGAGTTTTTTTGTCCTTATGAAGTTTTTAATTATTTTTTTTTGGGGGGGGGGGTTGAGGGGGGGGAGGGATATAGGGAAACCCTGACTGTGTCTTTTTACATTTACCACACAAGGCTTTGTGTTGGTGGGTTTTGTTTTGTTTCTTCTTTCTGTCATTTGAACTTTAATGTTTTGAAGGAGCTTTTCTTACTAGCCTTCTCTATCCTGCTGTTTAACCTTTCTGGCCCTTTTAATAAGCTTTCTTATTCTAGGCAGTTTCCCCATCTGAAACAAAATAATACTGCAGTAGATTTTGTCATTATTTTGATAATAGTTAAAGTTGATGTTTTTATGGAAGCAACAAAATCCAAATTGTGAAGAGAATTCCATGCTACTATAATAAACCATTAAAAGTCAGGGAATTCCTTGACATGAATTTAAAAATTTGATTAAAAATACCAATGAGAAAGGTTGACGCTTAGAAGTAGCTTGTTAGCTCTATTACTTGTGAGGTCTTACAGACCGTGTTTAACTGTTACTAGCAGAAAGGTGAATATTTTAAAGATAAAAGTTTTCATAGTAGCTAATTTGAAAGAGCTGTTAAAGTTGATAGTTCAGTTAATAAAATTTAGTTAAATAATTGTATTTGTTCAAAAATAACCTAGAGACAGGAAAATAATTTGATTGTCATTTGTCTGAGGTAGAAGCCTTAATTTAATTTTCTGTAAGTTCCTGAAAATTGGTAGCTGGGTAGTACAGAGGACCCAGATTACTGCTTCCATTAAATAAAATCTCAGCAATTATCTTTTGTGGTTTACTTACTGGCTGGCCAGACAGGGTATTGATACTAGTTAGCCCAGCAGCAAGTAGGAACCTCCTGCTGCCTCTCATGATTTCTGCACCCTGGTAAAGTGTCAACAGGAGGGTCCGAGGGTTGAGACGGAGCAAGCTGTAGATCTGCTGAAGAAAGATGATGTAGGGATGTGGAGGGGACCTGCGTGGGACTGGACTAATGGTATTCAGGGAGTCATGAATGAAGGGGAAGACTTTGGGGTTGTTGGCATTTGAAAATGCAGACACAAGCATGTCCATAGATAATTGGAGCTTAGTAGTGCTGGGTGACAGAACGTGCTTGCTTTAGAGTACTTCTCAGCATTGTATTTGAAGTACAGGAAGATGTGTTTGTGACTCTGTTCTTTTACTGTCCTTAATTTATATCAGGTTTTTTTTGCTTGCTCTAATGAATGAACTCCAGCTGTTGGATTCCATATGGGAAATGAAGCCAGCGTAGCTCTTCCTGACAACTCGTGCCTGTGCCGTGAAAGCTGAGAATGAATCAGCATGAGAGATCTGGGAATGATAGTCTAACATAAAACAGATGACTGTCTTCTATTATTTGGGTGGCAAGGAGAGACAAGAGGGAGGAAAGTTTGCTTTTCAAGCAGGGTTAAAGAAATGAACTTTTTGTATCAGTGCAGCTTGTGGTTCTAATTTGGAAACAATTTACAGTCACTTGGGAAATTCTGTCTTCAGGGATGGATTTGAAAGTGTGTACTGTGGAGAAAGGAATGGTCACAGTAGCTTCCAGTGGCTATGGTAGCTGTGGGGAAAGGGGAAAATAAATGAAAAAAGGAGGAAGAAACCAAACAACACCCCTCCAGTCTGCCTTTGGTTGTCACCGTAATTAAAGCAGTTATTGATAGATGTCTGTATATGTCATCTGACAGTCTGTAAAGTTTGAGGAAATAAGTAGTGAATGAAAAATAACTTAGTTTTGTAAATCCATATTTTCTATTTCCTGCATGGATATTTTTCTCTGCATTTAAAGACTTACTGGTTTTCACCATTTTTGTAATCAGAGACACCATGAACAGAATGCAGCTGCATTAGAAGACCCTATTTGGATTTTGAATTGCTGTGCAAATGTCTTAGTCTCAGGTTAAAGCAAAGAGAAATTGTGTTATAAATTGTGTATTTTAGGAGAATTAAAGAGAGCGAATCAGAATTCTTGTGAAAATTTTCCATGATGCTCCTCATTATTTTGGAGTTTATTCAGTGTTTGAGTCAATGCTTCTTTAAGAATTCAAATTTCATTTCTTGATCTTTTTTCATCTCAGACTGGAGTGCCTCCTTCGGGACAGAGTCTGCTTCGGATCGTTCTCGTTGTTTTCCATCTCTCGTCTGATCTTGAGCTAACCTGATTTCACCCGGCGTATTTCATAGCTGCCCCCCTTCCTGTGCCTTTCTTGTGTTAAACATACGTGGTGTCTCCGCTGATCTTCTGTTTCTTTGTGGTTTCACTTCATGGAGCTGATTTTCCTGCAGCTTACCCACGTGTTCTCCAAAGCATGGGTATCTTTTAAGCACCTTTTGTTTTATTACTGATTTCTTTCAAGCAGTGGCAGTACTACATCTAGTGGACCCTGTTGATCCATGCTGATTTATTCCTTTATGAATTCGTGTGTAACTTCAACCCTTGATAATGCATGGATTAATAATATGTTCATTGAGATGTATATAGATAAAGATATATATGTATGTAACTAATAATCATTGTGTCTATAAAGACAAGGATGAATTGCTACACTGTTATTATGTTTTTCCCTTACGTACCTTGTTTAGAACAACAAAGGTTCCCATGAAAGAAATTATTAATTTTTATGAAATTTATAATCTGGTGACTGAAATGTCTAACTTTGAGAGAGAGGAAAAAAGGCCTGCGTTTGGTAATGAAAGAGCAAGTGTTGAGAAAAACTGGAAACATTAACTGTGTATCCTGTTACATGTACCTATGTCACTATGGTGGTGCAGCTACTCCAGTTGGTTTTGCCTGCACACGTTTGCTTTTTATAGGGCATATTTGGCTGCGGAAAACTTTAATAATTGCTCACATTTTGAACTGAAACATTTTATGCTGATCTGAGCTCGAGAGTGTCTGAAGACACAGTGGCACTACAAAAAGCATGTTTGAGTTAACTAGATCAGAAGGAAGATGTGGAGCCACTGATGCGGTATTCTTGCACTGAACAATGGGGAGGAAATGTAGTTTTGAATGGTTTCTTGATTCAGATTTTCAAATTTTGTCACTATGGGGACTTTAGATTCACAATCCAGCCATCTTGAAATGAGTTGCATTCCCCCGAGGGAGGAAGGGAGGGAAGAAAGGTGATCCCTTGAGGTTTGTAACCTACAGGATACACGTGAAGATGTAACCGTAACTTGTCACAGTTTCAAAAATCATTTGTCAATAGGCTGATGCCACAAACTGAGTCCTCCAAGGGGGGTTTGTGTAAGGAGTGGGCTAGTATGGGGCCTTCTGCAATAGTTATAATGAAAACAATAAATCCAGCATCTGCTTGTGAAATGTGATCTTAAATTAAAAGAAACTGCTCACGTGCCCATCTTGTTTTAAAGATCAGTTGTGCTGATATCTTGACCCACCCTGAGACAGAGAAATACACCATATTTCAACGCTTTTGCCCTTTTCTGCCTTTCGGCTTGTTGGATACATTATGTATTTGTTTACTGTAAGAAGATGAGCAACATTTGGTTTTGAGTTTCCAGTAAAAGTTTATAATTCCAAGGAATACACAAATAGCTCAACTTCCTTGACTTCCAGACTTCTGCAGGCTTTTTGTGCTTCAGTAGTGTTTTATTGTTTCACTTCTCTTTGTGAAAAGATCTCTCTCTTTTAAATGCACTTGCTAAAATCAAAAGATCAGTTTAAGTTTTAAATCTCTTGGGAGCGTTTAGAGCTCTCAAATTCTCTTGTACAATTTTAAACACATTTTACCCTTAAAGTCCACAGATTCCATCCATTTTGGCTTCCAAATAGTATATAGCTGCCAGAATAGAATTAATTAATATTTCTTTTGAACCTTGGTGTGCACTAGAAGTTCTCAGAAGTAAAAGGCTGGAATTTGTACAATAGCACTCGTGGATTTTGTTGTTTCTTTATCTAGTATATTGGTATCCAATTTTAAGGCTCAAAAAAACCTGTTACTGATGCGGGTATTCTTGTGGCATGTGAACAGCTGTTATCAGACAATGACTTGTCATGAACAGTTGTGGTAAGCAAAGAATTCACCAAGATCTTTAAAAAAGTCAGTGTGGAGATTGGCTTTCAAAAATGAAACCTCAGGTCAGGATTGCACTGTAGTTTCTGAGGTTTGTGAACTTGATACAAATATATTTTCACTGCATAGTGTTTGTTGCTGCTTGCTCAGGTTATGTCAACACACCAAATCTAATTCTTTACTGTTACGCCTTGTTTTAAAGAAAACAGCATTTTTCCCAGGAATGACTCTTTCAAAACTTTCAACTTGCAATGAAAAATAGGATTAATTACCTTGGACCAAAGGCATATACTATTAGTCATGCAATGTGTGGCGTTCGGCTTTTATACTGGTTACTTCTGACTTTGGCTCAGATTCTTTTCCGCTGTGTAATTTGTATTTGTTTAGTTTTTCCATTTTTGTAATACTGGACATTCTGATGGGAATTCAGGAAACCTGAAATGTCTTATTTTTTTCAGAAAAATTCCCAGGCACTCAGTGGAAACCGCATGTTGCTAAAATCAAATAAACATTGTTTTGTACATTTAAGAAATACTGTGTGCATAATATAAACAAGACATTTATTATAATCTATCTGTGCTATTTTTTCTCTGCCAACTATGCAAGCAAAGCAGCAAGGTAAAGGTCCCTCATCCATAGATTTAATCTTTCTTCAGTTCAAAGCTTTGTAAGTAAAAGCAACCATCTGTACAGGACAGCTGTTGAAATCCCTGTCTTACAAGCATTGTATTGGTGCCAAAGTGAAGCTTCTTGCCCTAATATCATTGTGCCCTCATTAAAAATAAGCAGCCCAAACCCATTCTATGTTATCCTTGAAATCCATTAAATGATACGGTAATTCCTGTTACAATAATAGTCTTCTGTACCATTTTTAATGTAGAGCCTCAATGCATAGGGTTCATTGCATTGTCAACCAGTGTATGTTTAATAAGGCGGTTTTTTGGCATTTAAATAATTTTGTGAATGTTATTTTTATCAGTTGAATCAGCTGACCATGCATTCATTCCACCTATGGGTAAGTCATAGAATTACACAACTCAAGTGACTGGATTTTTTTGGTCTCTGTAATGCATTTGTTCTCTCTCCATGAATTTTAGTCTGGAAAAGAATTCTAAAAAATGAAAATAGAAAAAAAATGCCTGCACAAGGGCATCTATTTTCATGAAATAATAGGTTTTCACTAAGTATGTGAAAAAACCTTGTCCAGATATTATCAAAGAGAACAAAAATAGAACATGAACAATGTATAACAGCAAAGAATTATTTTTAATATATTTAGCTGGTATTCATTTCAAAGGAACAAGAATAAGGCTCAGATACATTTAAGAATTTTTAATGGCATTTTCTTTCAGTTACTTAATGATACAGATGAGTTTTAAGTACCAAAGTGGGGGGAAAACCCTGCTAGGACTATACATCTGATTTTACTCTTTTATGGTGCTTTTTCTATGTCCTTTTCTGCAGTATTCTTACCTTCTCAAGTATCTGTCTTTGAAATAAATTTTGGATGTCAGGAAAAAAGTTAAAGATGTTGGCACTAGTTGTCACAGATCAGACCAGGGTGTCTCATTAAACTGAGCAAAGAGAGAGCGTGAATCACATTGCATTTTCAGTTTGGTTGGTCTTTAGTGTTAAACGTAATGTGAGTGATGCCTTGCAGAGTAATATGTGATAATATTTACTGAAACTTCTCTTAAATATTTAAAGGTATATTTCTGTGTCTGCCTGGTATGAATGATTTCAGTTTCCTGTGTTCTCCTTTCTTGGCTCACGGCCTCTAAAAGTGAACTTTCAGAACAAATGTAGAACAAGTCAGGCGTGCCCCTGTTGTGTTGATAATATCAACTTGACAAATGTATTCTGAATTTTGCCTGCAGCCATTAAAATGGAAAGCGAAGTCGGAAGTGTTTTATGGGAGAGTGGTTTTTTTTGTTATATTGCTTGTACCAGCAAGTATTGTGCTGATTTTGTCCAAGGAAAACATAATTTTTATAAAGCACTTGCCCTATTGACTCCCAGCTAGAACAATATATTTTAATCCATCATCATGTTATTTTTACTACTTCATTGTTTTATTGGCCATTATTGCACTTTTTCTGTTTACTTCTAAGCTGATATAAACTAAAGGCCAAAAGTCCAAACTAAATAAATGTTATGTTAATGCTAATTTAGGCTGACTGTTTATTAATAGAACTTGTGTTCTATATATAGTGAAGAGAAATAAGAGAGGTGGTTGTTGAACTTTACATACACGATATTCACGATTACATAGGGAAAGTCAACTCTCGTCACTTTTTTGTCGTGTACACAATTTTTATTGATTTTATATATTTTTATAATAATTTGTAGTTGAGGTACATTATAAATAAGAAGTAGAAGGATAGAAGTCAGCTTTTGTCAGATACAATGGGTTGGCAAGAAGCACTTGTAGAGAATTGACTTACGTAATTTACAATAACCTCCGTTACCTTAGAAATTATCATTTTTGTTGTGAGGCTGCTGGATTGGCCTTTGTCCAATAAACCTGTAGGCATGGAACATGTTAATTTAACGTGTTTTCACATTAAAAAGGTGTCAAAATAAGTACCTGTTGAGTATTGCTGAACAAAGAGGAAAAAACAACTAATTTGCTTCTTAATGAGCCAGTAATAATGTGCTAGCATTTCAGTCTATTTACTTTTAAGTCAGACGGGGTTTCTGGTTGAGCATGTATTTCAGAAGATCTACTCTGTAACGAGCCTTTTAAAATCTGTGCTAATAAAAGGCATTTTCATAAACTATGTCAATGAAAGCTCTGATTGTGAAAAATAAATGCATAGGAGTATTTATGTCATAACCCCTTAAAATAGTAACTGTAGAGTACTTGGAATATGCCACAGAAAGTTAAATAATATTTGGGCCAAACTGTTCTCTATTTTTTGTTGCAGTTCAAATGGCAATTCATTTAAGAATAAGAACAGGTACATCACCTGCGCTTTGTCCTTCTTTTTCTCTTATTCACATCATGACGGGAAGTAAAAGAACAGAAGTGCCCAGGAGGCTGCCTGCAAGCTCCACTTGTTGGAATCACTTTAATTTCTGCTGTGCCAGAGTATGTGCCAGAGTATGTGCCTTCCGCCTCGCAATTAGAACTTGCAAAATGAAGTTCATTTGCACGAAATAATGTATCAGAGTCGCACTATGTAACTGTGTTCTGGTTCAGTGACCTCCTCCAAAATAGTTAATCTATAAAAATCTGTGGCTTTGTCTGTTAAGCAAATAGCTACGGGCTTTCCTTTGTTTTGTAAATCCTCTTTTGATATTTAAGAAACCATTTTCCAGGTATTTCTAGAGGACTCTATATCTGTAATTTGTTTGTACAAGTTTTTTCTGTTGTTACAATCGGAGCGTTTTCATATGCGCTTCAGAGAAATTGTTTCGTTGTAAAGCTTTAGGTTGGAAAAACGGAAAGTGTACACTGATATTTTTTAGTCCTATATCTAAATATGTGAGGAACTGCAGTCAGAAGAGGGAGAGCAGTATTATTTGTGAATCTTAAACCTCAAATAGCCCAGGCTGTTTTCCAGCTGGGTTGGCATTAAGTGCCTGGTGAAAGGTGAAGCTGACTTTGTTGATCTAGTCTCACCCATTGCTTTCCTAAAACAAGTTAGCGCTCATGTTAAACAAAGAACTGCTCTTTGTTTAAAAATAACTTGAAGTTGCCAGTCCTTTCAGAGAATGTAATTATTTCCTCTGGGGGAAAAAAGAATAACATGCCTTATCTACTCAAGGAAAGCATTAAGATGCCCTTTCCTGCTTTCTTTGTCCTGCAATAATCTGCTTTTTTTAGGAAGAACATTTCTGCTATCAACATTTTACTCTGGTGGAGCCTGGTGAAAATAACCTCAGTCTGTATTGTCCTGTGATGCACTTCTGGCAAATGTGTGTAACACGTCCACTGTATTTGTCCTTTTCTCCCACGGAGTTTATTAAAGGAAATTATTTTGATTAATAGCTCTTAGATTTAACAAACAACACTGTTTGGGGTTATACATCCATCTGGTCCAGTTTCTAAATTGTCAGCTTGATGATGTATGTGAATGTATACAACAGAAACAGATGACTGGAGGGACTTGTGAAATCCTGCAGAGAATTAAGTCAGCAGATTGTTTCCCCCAGTGAGCAATTTTATAGAACTTGTAAGCCCTCCCAAGGCTTATCTCTTACAGGGTGCGGGAGCTCTCACGAAGCGAGGTTCAGGCTTATTCCATATTCCTTTTGAATGTACATCTTCATTAATGTCAGGTCGTCTAGGTTCAAAGCAAGGAGTCGAGGTTTGCTCTTCATTTGTTTAACGCTGCTGAGCAGGATTTAGCAAGACTATCTGTATGTATTCGATTAGGCTCCAGCAGAAATGATCAGCTGCTTCTGAGCTGGATTGCGTGAGAGTAGGATTATGATAGAACACAGTAAGTGTAACGCGTGGGAGTGTAGGGTTGCTTTCTTCTCTGACAACTTGTATGCTGTGCACCAGTGAGATGGGGCACAGCTTTACGTTGGAGTTTTGCAAGTGAGCTTTCTTGTCTCTCGGTCAGTCACTCATGGACTCTCCCTGTCTTCTGACTCATAATTTAAAGTTGGACAGAAAGGTTAAATGTGCAGAATTCTCACGTTTCACTTGGGTAATCTCTTTAAGGAGACTGAGAGCGTGAACAAAATTCCACCAAACTTCCAAAATAAAGCTTCACCTGAAGCGGTTGATCCGCTTTCTCTCTTATGCCCACCCTCCTTTTAACAGTTCAGAAGAACGATTTTTGTGAAGGGAAGACTTTTGTGTGATTGTTTGAGACAAAGTACTCAAACTCTGAAGACAATCTCCTGGCTTTTATTCCATTAATTGGCAGTCTCACTGTCCTCCAAGACGTGACTTAGCTGGGAGACTGAGTGGTTTCATTTTTTTATTTTAAAAATTTTGGTTATATAGAATTTAATCTTTTTCCAACCACGTTAGAGGGAAAAGTTATTAATGGTCTTTTTTCTCTGACTTAGATTCACCACTCTTTCAGTTATTCCTTTTTGTTAATTATTTCATAAACATACTGACATGGCTAGTAGACAGTCGTTGTTACTTGTTGCTTCTCGTGGCTGTTGTGCAGAGTAACAGAGCTAAGGAAGGAGTGCCTACTTGTGCTGAATTCAGTGTTGTGGTGGTATGACACAGAGGTGTCTTTTTATTTTTTAGTCAGATAAATTGCACTAAAATATAATGATTACATGAATTACTTCTGAAAGATAACACTTCTGCAAGTTCCTTAACTTTTTGTGACTTTAAAAACCTCCTCCAGCTGATAATTTTTTAATGTAAAAGGACTTTTCTGTCTGTTCTGTGACTTGGACATAATATATTGGGTAACTGTTACTTCTGTCCTGAGAAATCTATCCATACTGGAAGGGAAACAATTTTCCCTTCTTTTTCAGTAGATAATTATACATTCTGTATCTACACATGCTTCTGATAACGGGTTTTAACCAATATTTCATTGATTTGCTGTTCGTACATACAGAGCAATAGCTTTCCGTTCCTTGGAATTTCCTAATTTTAACACACTTAAGGTTGTCTTTACTAGTGGCACAAATAAATAATGAATATTTTGAACATTATGAGCTCTCTATCCCTTCAAGATGTTCGGGAGCATTAGTACTAGTGCTTAGAATTGTTTTTAACTGAGTGGTTTCTTTTATTACAGGTCCTAGTGCGGCGAATGCGATCTTTGATTTACAATCAAAATTTTACTTGTACATACTTAAATTTTTCAGCAGATCAACTGTAGCATGTTCACAAATCATAAAGTGATTATCCACTATGCTCTTTTTTTTTTATCACCTAGTAGCGTGTTTAGATAGAGGCACCTCCTGAACGCAGGAATATGGTACTTGAATAGAAATATACTTAAAATTTGTAAGTGCAATTCATTGCTCCTACATCCTATAGGATACGCAGAGTTAATATCATAGTTCTGTACACAGAGCAATCTGATTACAGTAGCTTCAGGCCTTGGCATTAAAAGCAAAAAATGAAACAAAACCAAAAATGCCCCAAAAAAACAACAAAAAGAACCCCCAAAAACCCAAACAAACAAAAAAACCACACCAAACCTCTGAAACCTTAATAGAGTTACGACATTATTTTCAAAACACTATTTAAGTTCCCTCTCTGCTTAACTGCGGTTTAACCCTGTCTGACTTACAAATAAATCTTTTATTTTTCCTTTACATATCCTTTTGATGTTTGTCATCCATCAATGTTAGCAAGAACAGTAAAAGCATTGATCTATTGCTACACTTGGCAAGTTAAATAACACTTTATGTAAGAAGTATTGATTTATAAAATCCAGTACATGTAATTAACATTAGAACTGTCAAAAGTTGAAAACAGTATTAACTTGCTGCTTATTTATAACCAAAAGAAAATTAAATAAAATATCCAGATTAATAAGCTAACTCCTTTTTTTTTTGCCTTCAGATATGTCAAGCTGAGTTATGTTTTCAAGAACAGTGATAGGTTTCTACCAGCTTCTGACAAGAAGAAATTATGTGTTTCGTCAGTATTGTGGAAAATAATTCTATAGTCTCCAGATACGTCTATTATCCCTGAGGTGGTGAAAGAATTCCACTTGGATAGTTCTGAAAGGGTTTAGTGTAAAAGACGCAGAAATAAGTGACGATAATAGGGAAAATTAAGGTAGCCAATTTATGTCAGGTTTTCAAAGAGCCTTTGATCTGGCCTTTAATTAGTGCCTGCTCTTCTGCATGAAGCTACGCGAAGGTGTATCTCCCTGTTTGCATGCAGAGCGTGTTATCCAGTTGTCTACACAAATTACGCAGGGAGATGCTTTCAGAGCTCTACGGGGATCGCTTTGTGCTTCGTTACTGACTCAAGAACTAACCAGGTGCCTTTTCCAGAGTTTGCTTAAGACAATGAGAATATTTTAGTCGAGTTCTGTGAACTTTGGACTGTGCTTTCATTGCATTTTTGTCCTACTTCAGCATCGGATAAGGATATGAACAATCCTGTCTCTGTTCAGCGTAGCGTATGATCGTGTGCCTACTGCCCTTGGATTCAATAGCGCTGTTGAGATCCTTTGAATTTACTTTGTTGAGGCAGGCCTTAGCCAGTTTATAAACCTATTTACATTTTTGAAGTTTAAAGGGCAAAATAAAGAAAATTACGAGTTACATGTAAACAAAATAACAATAGCAGCAAGGAGTGGGCGTTGTTTTCTAGCAAAGGTTTCTGCATGAATCATTTCCCCTTCGGTCCCCTTCATCAAAAGAACTGTGTGTTTATATCTTTCGTGGATATTCATAGCTGCTTTGCTATTTAGAAATAACTCTCTCCTTGAAATAATAAATAGGTGGCCTCACAAGGCTTTCAGGTCTGGCGGTGCCTTTGCTGTGCCATTGTTTCGTCCTGCTGCACTCGTGTCTCTGTTCTAGTGCACTCGGCAGCTGTTTACCTTTTTGATTTAATTTATCTTCTACAAAACAACCAGCTGAGGATGCCTCTTACACCAAGGACAAGCTTGTGGAAAGCACTTTTATGTTTTCGTCTTTTCTGTTCTGTTAAATGTTGTGTAGGGTTTCATCCTGCCTTCGTCCTGGTGTCAGTTGGAGTATTTAGCGGATACGCGTATCGATGGGGAGATATCGGTGTGATCAGAATGGCCCTACAGTGGCTGGGGATTGTAGATTATGTTGTAGCAACAGTAGCTTCCTTTTGCAGTTAAGATAATGAAGGAAATCCTGCTATATTTGGATCCTCTTTCTGTAAGGCAGTTTTGCTTTCCACCTGCTGTGTGCTGAGATTTAAACAGTAAAAATTTGTTTCCTTGAGAGCTCCGCAAGTCTCTGTAAACATCTCTAGATATGAACAGAATACAGAAAGCATGGAGGTTATGCTTTGATACCGCCTTCAGCCCAGAGAGGTTGTAGGTTTCTTTGGAGGTTTTTTTTTGGTTTGATAGTTAATGGCGTCTTTTATTTGCCCACTTTGTACGCTGTCGTGCCTTTTTCTCTCAGTATATTTGTAACTTTTTAAAAGATATCCTCATGAATATTTCCAAAAATAATTCTGCAGCCTTTTTTGATGATGAACTACACTAAGTATAACTTAAGAACATTGTCTGTAGCTTCTTGATTCTTAATCTTACAGTAGATATTCCATGAATTCATGAAACTGTGAATTGTGATTGCCTTCTGATACAACAAACCAATTTTTTTTTGTTTTTGCTGTGGCTCAACTGAAGTATTACAGGAGGTCAGAAAGTGAAACTAAAACATGAGGTGTAGAAATTAAATGGGAAAAGGAAACCTTAGCGGGACGTTAGGTTAATGCATCAGGAGCTGCTTGAGGCTCAGTTAAAATGATATCAGCTCATTTTTTTTTCTCCTTGGCTGGTCTGCTAAAGAAATCAATTTTAAGAAAAGAATGGTACAATTGAATGTGGGAAAATCTTTCTCAGTGCATTTGGGTATAACCAAGAGAGTTTTAGGTTGAATTTTAAATGGAGTGATGTTACCGAGCACTGTCCTTTTTTTCTGTCAAAATCCAGGTTCTGTAAAAACTTTTTTGTGTTTCTGTGGGTCTTTCTCCTTTCAGTTCTGAGTGTTTCTAATAGAACTCAAGAAATCTTTTGTCAAAAGGGAATTCTTCTTTGAGAAGGGATCCGGTAGTCATTGAAAGGGTAGTCTTTAAATAGATGACAGGGAGTAGATTTTATGAGTGCAAAGAGTAGGTTTTGTTTAAGGACTGTTAAGCAACCGCTGATAGTAAGATTTTCTTTTTTATCATTAAAAAAAAAAATAAAATGGCTCTAGCTTTTTTCTGTTGTCTTTCAGCATAACATGCAGTCCTGGTTTCAGCTGGGATGAAGTTACTTTTCTTTCTAGTAGCTGGTATAGTGCTGTGCTTTGGGTTTAGTATGAGACTAATGCCGATAACACCCTGACGTTCTCAGCTGTCACCAGGTAGTTGTCATGTCCACACTAAGCGCCAAGGACCTTTCAGCCTCCCAGGCCCTGCCAGGGGCACAAGAAGCTGGGAGAGCACAGCCAGGAGAGCTGACCCAGGCTGGCCAAAGGGATGTTCCCTGCCAGAGAACATCGCGTTCCGGGTAGAACTGGGGAAGTGAGTTGGGAGGTGGGATCGCTGCCCCAAAACAGACTGGGTGTCGGGCTGGGATTTTTTTGGAGGAGGAGAGGTGAGCGAGACTCTGCATGGAGTTCAGATACCTGCTGGGGTTAAAACACAACACATGCAAATTCTTTTCTGTAGTTCATCTAAAGCTCTTTGTAGGGGAAAAATGGAAGAAAGTTAAGAGGTATAACAGGAAATGTTTGTGCCTTAAAACAAGGTAGAAAGGTTGAATGTATTAAAGCAGGCTTTCCTGGAGCAAGTAATTTCATGGTGCTTATCTTAGTATTGTAGACGTTTCAAAGGGAATGAGTGATGACGTTTTTTCTTTTAAACAGTACTGTGTATTAGTCAAGATTTGGGAAAAACATTTGACCTGTTTCCATCAAGAAATAGCGAGCTTTAGAAGCAAAACAGTGATGCTTCAATTTAAAAAAAAAAAAAAGAGGAATTTTAATTAAACCTACTTAACTATCAGTGTGAAACACTCATTTTTGCCGCTTGGGACTCCTATTCTGTTGAATTGTTGAAAGCTAATCATAACTATACATTAAAGACTGTTTAGTTTTCCTCTTGGGATAGCGTGCAACAGGTATGCAATCTTAAGTTCAATATTTCTTCCATCCAAATCAAATATATGATTGGCAATTACCCAATAACTAACTTGCCAATTAGTTACTTGACCTATTCAAGGCAAAAAAAGTTACCCATCGAAATCTTGTCTCCTAGTGACTGTGCATTTAAAAGAAATAAATGTCACTTATTCTAGAAATATGTAGGTTTCCTCACAGAAATTGCTGAGTCCTAAAACAATTTAATTCCATCCCCAATTAAACCTTTAAAAGCACTATCCATCAACCTCAGCTGATGCTGTATTTGCATTTAGAGATTATACTGGAGGCATCCGACAAGCAGGTTATCTTTTTTTATCTATAGGAGGACAAAAATGGATAGTGTGGGCTCATTTACTTATGAAATTGAGGAAGGAAGACTGATGTAAATGCAGTTGCTTCAGTATTATTCCAATATAAAATCAGATATCGTCTTTGGTAAAAGTTCAGGAAATCCACTTGAAGGGAATACTTTATACCATTGTGGGAAAATTCTTTGCTAGGGCAGTATATTTGAAAAGCAACCTGATATTTTAATGAAATACTCACCATGATGCATCAGTCCTTTCAAATCCAGGCTTAGAATGAGGTGGTAAAATGCAATTTAAATTTAATTGTTTTACTTCGTGATGTATGTCATACTTCCAACCAAGAAAATTTGAATCTCAAATATCCAATATTTGGGGTAGAATAGACTTCCTGCGAATCAATACAGTTAAAGTGACTGAATGCTCTAATGTATGTTTGACACTGTTGACAGTTTATGAATAGATCACACACTAACTTTCACAGCATCTCACCAATGCGTCTTAGAAGGTTTGAATTTTAAAGATGATTGATTCAAATATATCTGAGTTCAGTCTGACATCCTGGTACATTTCCTAAGATTTACTGTGTAATAATTCCAAATTCTTATGCCATGTAAGCGATTGAAGTTCATTTCCACAAGAGAGTACAACTTGCGTCCGGAGCTAGCACGTGTATGCGTACAAATAATAAGATAATAAGATCAACAGGTCCTTTTGAAAAGGAAAAAGAGATTTATTTTTTTTTTCCATATCCAAGTTGGGAATAAGACTACAAGGGTCCTGGTGCCCAGAAGGTTGCTGTCATCAGCTGTCAGTCAGTACAGAGCAGCTCACGCTGAACTCTCTGCGCTCTGACGCATCAGCTTGTGAACATCACGGCTGAACTTTAATCTGCTCTTGATGGGATTCGGCTGTCTATAATCGTACCTACTTTCTCTGGATTACTGAAAAGACTTTTCCTGTCTCTAGTTTGGGCTTCCTAACTCTAGCTTCCTTTTTAATTTAACTATACTTCTGTACTCTCTGTTCAGTCCCCTTGATGGACTTCTTCAAATACTCTTTTTATGGCAGTTATCATTAACCTACCTGAAGGTGGCTCACATCCCTTTTCCTTGCAAACAATGAGAGCAAAAGCATTTTGATATTGTTGCTGGACTTGTTCTCCTGGACTTACCGTTCAGCCTCTATATGTAATTTATTTATCTACTCTTCGTTTTCCTGGAAAATTCCTGAGATATTTTGTTCTTTGTTTTTCTGTCAGTTGATTGTAGCTTTAGCCATGCGTATGAGGAAAGGGTGATGTACATCGTGCTTTGACTAGGGACTAATAAGTTAAAATCAATATAGGTGTGCTTTTTAATAAATCAGTTGCATTTTTGTTTGGGTTTATTGAAAAATGTACCTCAGTCAAAAGTTTACCGTCAGTATCCTATCTGCTGGGTGGACTTGAGCGATGGAGAGACAGCTGCTCAAGTGATAGTTGTTTGTGATTGAGCTGTATGTGCTCTGACTTGCTGATTTATGAGCAGGTCAATCTACTTTTAATATTCAAAATTGGCTCACCTAAAAATCACTGAAAAGTAGAGGTACTTAACAAAGACTAATAGCAGTGACACTGGGGATCTTTTAACCTGTTCTCTGCCCCCACTACAGTATTATTCCTCTGAGTGTGTTCAGGACTACAGCAACTGATTTTTCTCAAGATGCGAGCGTGTTATTTTACCGGTATCTGTCGTTATCTGACATTTTTGGAGAAAAAAATACTGAGATTCTGGCAGAGTAGTTGCAGTGCTTTTCCCCGATGAGGGTGATATGTTACTTCTCTGAGGATGGTAACTTTCCGTTTCTCGGTAGGATAGAGGTGTTCAAGATCAAATTGCATCTTTAATTAAAATATCTGAATTCCTGAGGGACAGGACTTCAGCACTGCTTTCAAGATCTGGTAGCACCTTGCAGTAATTGAAAGGCTTATTTAGTCTGATGTTGGTTTATGTATTTTACAAATGTAAGCTGTTAGAGGGCTAAGAATCATTAGCCAAACTTTGTTATGTGTTTATTAGAGGGTATGTTTGAGGTCCCTGAGATGGTACTCTATCTGCAGTTTCTGAAGTCAGGTTCACTCACGCTATCCTTATGAGATTACGTTCCCTTGGTTCACTAGTGAGTAGCATCTCTCTGAATTTTTGTTTTCATTCCATTCAGTACCAAGCTGTACTGTCAGACTGCCTCCTTCTCTTGCAGACTGCATTTGTAAGTTTGTGCCTGAACATGATTTTCAGGGAGAACAGAGTGTGAGCAAGCTCTCGGCTTCTCTGTGATACATCTCGTCTGCCAGGGCTGGGAGAAATCCAGAGTAGGTTAACAGTTGCATATAGCACTGTTTTTATATTTAAATGTCAGCATTAATCCAAACAAAACTGTATGGGCATTGTTGAGTTAGTTCCTGAAACTGCATTTTGAGATAAAATCCATCTAAGCTTGGCATGCCCCAAAGAAAGAAAACAGACGGGCTCACCTGGCAGTGTAGTAGAACCCTTGCAGCTTAGTGATGTACACAGGCAAGCCGGACACGTTTTGGAGCAAACGTCCAGATAACTTTAACTTATTAAATCCTACTTTTTTCTTGATATTTACATAAAAATAAATCTGCATCATCCTTTAAATCAGGATGTTAGTGAGTTTGGTAAGCTGACTTAATTAAAATTTGTAGAAGCTGTATGTATGTGCCAACAGATCGGTACCTTATCCTTTCACTTGTCCTTGAAACTCAAACAACTTTTTTATTATTTTTATTTTTAAATCAGCATGGCTGAAGAGCCAGACAGGCTGGAAATATTAACGTGTTTAGCATTTAGAAGAAAGCAACACTGCATAGCACGAATGCTTGCTTTTTTGGTTTGTTTTTCTGTAGGCAAAAAATTATTTAAGAACATTAATTCTAGTA
This sequence comes from Psophia crepitans, assembly GCA_013399095.1. NCBI lineage: Eukaryota > Metazoa > Chordata > Aves > Gruiformes > Psophiidae > Psophia > Psophia crepitans. Next base: position 599,860 of record VWZZ01000866.1, on the reverse strand, counting down.
TTTTTTATTCCGGCTTCTTTTTAGTAGCTTTTTGCTCCATCCATCAAGAGAATAAAAACTGAGATGCTCTCATGGCTTCTAGACCCTTGATTTGCCAAAGTTAGCCTTACGATGAGCCTTTCTTGTATTTAATTAATAAAGCACAAGTATCTCATACCTATGAAATGACCCCCTTGTATCTTCCATCCCTTAGCCAGGTCTTCCTTTCCTACAGTCTTCTATTTGAGATGGCTTTCATTTTTCCTGCCAATTTTCCTGTTGTTTCCCTGGAATGCTCTATAAAAATGAAACTTGTCCTTGTAGATCCAGTTTAAAAAATCCAGTTTCCATTAGAGCTTAAATATGTGAAGCTCAGGGCGCAGCACCGTTCTGCTCATGTGTCTGAGGCGTGAGCAGCGCAGTGCCACAGAAATGCCAAAGTCATCAAAGCTTTACTACTACCTCTCTTCATGGAATCCTTGCTCAGTATTTTATTTTCATTTCTGCTTTCAGTGAATATTTAGTGAACTCTGATTACATAATTGAATTTGATAAACTGATGGTACGTGATTGATGAGAAAGTCAGGAATAAAAGATTAGAAGATAAAATTACTTCAAGGGTTTAAGTAAATCTTTCAGAGACCTGGGGTAATTTATAAAGCGTGCTATATTCTTTATAAAAATATTCCCAGAGGTCTATTAAATTTTAGCTTCTACCAGAATTGGATTGAATTTTGAGAATCATTTTAATGTAATACCGGCGTGATTGTGATATTTTAAATGGGAGATGGCTCTGAGTGGGTTGCAGCATCACTGGGTTTGGAATACTTGAGTAGGAAACGTAGGGCTGAATGACAGACTTGTGGGCAGCACTCTTTGTCTTTCAAATAAATCATTTATTCTTGGGAAGACATAAGTTAGAAGGAGTAAGTGGATAATTCAGAGTGAAATAATGAAGGAGGTTATGCTACTTGAGTCTTTAAATCACTGAAAAACAGGATCAACAAATTACTCAGGTAGAGGACTCAGGTTTGTAGTGCAGGTACCAGTTTCATTGTAATCTCCCTGAATGGCTCAACTTTATTCAGGAAGGAAGAGTTCAACAAGCTCGTTTCATGAGCCTCTATGTACCAGCAGGTAAATGCCATTGTTTTCAGGGGACTTGGCACTAATTATTTCAATTTATTAATTGGACTCTGTACTGTAGGACTGCTAGAGAGGCCGGTTACAGCCCCTTCCCTAAATACCAGCACAGCTCCCTGCCACGGCCTTTTCATCTCCAGAGGGAGCGTGACACCTTTAATTTTGCAAGGGTAGGATGTCTGTCTCATAACCCCTTTGGGGGACTCTCCAAAATATACAAGAAGCCTCTGAAAGGATTTAATATTTCCTCACTTGGTTGGAAATATCTTTGTAAAAAAATTGCTTTTTTCTCTGGGTAAAATAACGGTATCATTGTCTAACTCTGACTTAAATTTTTCTCTATAATGTTTAAAAATATTGGCTGATTTCACTAGTTAGGAGAAAATGGGAATTGAGATAAGACTTCTTCACAATATTTACAGTTATTGAAACAAACAAAAAGGAAGCTTTGCAGAACATAATCTCAGTCATGTAATAGAGTGAAGTGCAGAAAGCATCTTTGGTTTGCCTGGGACTGTCTGCCAGTTTGGAACTGTTCCTGTTCTCTCATATGTTGAATTTTCATAGCTTCCTGTATATCCAATTTAAAGAAAATATTACTGATCTGCACTAGCCATTAATCAATTTGTTTGAGAACCAAATCTTTTAAAATGCTACAAATCAGAAAAGCACCTTATCTCAAAACACATTTTTTAATTCAGTTTGTTAGGCCAGATTTTGTGTAATAGTTTATATGTATTGCCTTAAGACGATGTGCTTTTTTCTGCAGAAATCACTATATCTTTCTGAAGTTAAAATCTAGAAACGAGGGAGGCAATTTGTCAATACAAATCATCAAATGTGTATGCAGCTGACGCTTAACTTTACAGGCAATTGTAGCAAATACTTTGGCAACGGTCAACCCGTGACTCCCTGACCGCGCTCCCCGAAGCGCAACTGCTACCCTGGGACTGTACCATTAGGCTGATAATGAGCCTGCGTTGCCGTGTGTTCTGCTAACTAATAATACAAATTCCCTGATAAGAGGCAAAGCAGAAGATAAGGGCTTAGAGAGGTTGACATCACCAGGCTGAGCTGCATACCCGCTGCCGTCCCAGTCTGCGGTGGAACACGAGGGCACCTTGAAAGCCACCAACACTGCTTGCATTGAGCTCCTTCTTCCCCAGTGTGTGTGGCTTGCTGTCTTGTGGCTACCAACTAGTGACGATTATAGTATGTGACCTGTGGATTCAAAAATTTCAGGCAGCCTTGAATAGTACATGAGGTGGCTTCCTCATAAACTGTAAAAGATAGCTTAAACTCTCTAAATAGCAAGCATAAAAACACCTGAGCTTAATCTAAAATAAGTTTTAAAAGAAGGATTAGCAATTTAACTGAACGGTTAATTGCACTGGGACAATATTTGTGTATCTCTCTTGGTTGTATTTTCTGTAGAAAATAGACACACACACTGCATGGCTAAAGAATAGTGCAGTAGCTTCTACCTGTTAAATATTATTCCATGTTTTGTATTAAATCTATGACTTTGAATGTAACTTGTGTAATTTATTTATATATATAAAAACATGTTAATTTTGATTATAGAAGGTGTTTGTAAACTTCTAAGATAAAGTCTGTAATTACTGTGTAGTTACAAGTAGAAATTTGACGGGTAAATTGTGAAAACCTTCATCTTCCAGGGGTGATGAGGGGCGGGTCTCCAACTGGTGTAGACTTGTACTAAATCTATATTTGAGTGGAGCTTTGGCAATTTACCAGTTGAGAATTTTGCTTTTTGGAGTATTTTGAGCATTTGTGATCCACAGGAGAACAAGAATTTGAGACTCCATGTGACCCTTAAACATTATTGAAGTACCCTAATTCAGAATCTGTTAGTGGTTTCAGGTAATATAATTTAATGCATTTTTGCTGGCAATAACGTTGAAAAACACATTAATCTTGCGATTTTGTGAGGTGTTTTTTTCTAAACTCTTTTTTTCTATCAAAGTTCTTCATTTACTCTGAGACTTCTCCTGCTGTGATAATCATTTCTATCCAAGATTACTCTTCTGGTTTCTATTCAAGATATAAAAAAAAGCTTTGAGTGGATTTAATCCTCACAGAGGAGATGAAAAAACAAAAGCCAATAGGGCTGTTCACTGCCTGCCACAGTAGACAGTGCTGAAATTCTCATACGTATAAACAGTAAACATGGACAAAAGCTTGTCTGAGTGGGCACTTCTAAGTAAGTACCAAGGACTAAGGTTATCATGATCTTGTGAAGTCTGTCTCTGAAGATAAAGCTTAGTTACAAATACAACAGTGTAAACCTTACTGCTGAATCATGTGCCTCTTGTTTTACATTTTACTTGGCCATTTTGAGAAGAAATGAGCTCGATATTGGTGGTCTGTACTACACTCGCTTAAATAACGCCCATTTTCTCTCTGTGTTTCAGATGATGTTGCACCATACTTCAAGACTGAACCAGGCTTGCCCCAGATACACTTGGAAGGAAATCGACTCGTACTTACGTGCCTTGCCGAAGGCAGCTGGCCCTTGGAATTTAAGTGGTTACGCAATGACAGTGAAATAACCGCCTACTCCAGTGAATATAAGTAAATAAAAGCTATATAATAGTCTTCTCTGAGTTTAATTGCAAAAGAACCCCAAAACAAACACCACCTGCCCAAATCCCCAATACCTCAAAATACCTTTGCATATACTGATACATTGACAATGCTTTTTATCATGAAAGAAGACAGGGTTTTTTGTAAACGTGTGTCTCTGTGAGAGAATCTCCTTTGTTAAAAATGTTGTTTCACATTCCAAAACAGCGTTGTAACAGAGAATTGTTATGGAAGCAAAAGAGCATTTTTGGTACTTAGGCTTGTAATAAAGAGCGGGCGTATTCCCTAGCTAAATGTTACGTAGGAAGTGCTACTTATCCTCGAACAAAGCTAAGCTCGATGGGACTGTGCTTTTCAATAACATCCAGAAGAATGGTCTATCTTAAATTGCACATGAGACTTCTGAGAATGTGAAAATTAATCTTGTGGTTTCACAAACTGTTCTTCTGTGATGCGGCACATTGCTCCCAAGACCTCGCCGACACCCTCCCCATACCCCAAGACATCCCATAAGCAAAAGAAAAAACGTGCTATGGCTAATCAGAGCTATATTTTGCTGATAGGCAGCAGATGGCTGGCCAAATATCAGAGTGTAAACCAGCCAAGTTTTGTCTGCTTCTCTTTAATGGGAGAATTAACTGGGTCTCCCCTATGCAATTGGCAATTTCTATAACCTTATAGAAATTTAATATTTATACAACTTATTTGTTGCTTTCAAATTTTGTTGGAAGTACCTCGTGAATTCAGAAGTTCGAAAGGGTGGGTATGTGACAGGTGGAGCACTTGTGTAATACTTGTGTCTTTAGCAAACCAGGCTAAGTACTGCACTTTGGTAATTTCATTGGGAAAAGTTGTGCTCCGTTACTATAGACAGAAGCTACAGTATAGATTAATATAAAAATGCAGCTAATGATATAAAATTCTATATCATTACACAAGATAGTCCATGATTAACTTGTCTCAAAGATTTGCAAAACTGTAACATAACATTAGTTCTGTTTTCCATGTTATTTATGTTTACAGAACAGTATGGAGAAAATAATATTCTTTAAATAGCATTTGAAAACTCTTATGGGTCATTTAGCACATATTTAGCAATTGTTTCCAACCAAACATACAGTTCTCTATGAACTTTCCTAGAAATTAAAGACTTACGATTTAGTTGAGACCATTTAGTCCTGAGTAATTGCATCTATTAATGGTTGCTGTTTTCAAGCCTTGAGATATGCTGATACCTCAAAATGAGCCATACACACATAATGGAGTGTTGTTCAATTTATAGAAGAGATTTGTGAATACTTTCTAGAAAATAAAAAAATCTCTAATAGCACAATTAATCACAGAAGGTTTGAGCGTCACTTGCTGTAAATGCCACTTGTTTTGATCAACAGCAGCAGTCTATTGTAGTTTCTTGGTAGAAGGAGCTGACAACGGCTCTTAAGCGGGTGAGATGCTGCGAAAGTAAGACAAGGAAATTATGTGAGAGGACAAAATGCATGAACGTGGACTGGACAAACAGCAAAGGTTGGAACTCAAGCTTTGTAGATGTGCTAGTCACCGAGACGCACACGTTTCATGATGCTAGGAGAAACCCAAATAAGGATGTGTGACATTTTGAAATGCAGATTAGAATGCCATGGTATTTCCTAAGTGTGCATCCTCATTACCCTGGATATTGCAGGGTAAGGTAGAATCAGTGTATTTGAACACCTTTCCCAGGCTGGCTGTACGTGTATCTGTATATAGAACCTTATTTCATATCACCAGACTTTAAATTAAGTCTAGTGAACATCAGGTCACAATACAAGCTATATTTATAAATTTTGTCATCTTCTATGTTCTTCTTGTTTCTGTTTCTGATTAAAACATCTGCTGTGGAGGTGATTAATAAGATAGGAAACTACTGGTTTCCAACAATAAAATAACATTGATAGAAAATATTAATTTAAAGTTGCAGCCCTACTACTATACCACAGTCAGAGATAAGCCAAACAGGATTTCGATTCTATAGAAATGCAAAGCTTTAAGCTTCCAAAAAGGATTATACGCTATAGGTGCATTAGGATGAATGAAAGCAAGGAAAAGATATGCTTAGACATAAAAAATTCCAGTTGCAAAATTTAAGCTTTGACCCCATAATAGTTTGCTCTGCAGTTCTCTTGGGTAAATACTCTGTTTAAATGCATGACTCTGTCCTGTGAAAGTGACTTCTGCTGCAATTTGAATCATCAATCAAAGATTTTTGGTAGTTGATATTACTTAGTGTGTCTCAGAGTAATGTCTATATTGTAATTGGCTGAAAATATTCAAAGCTTATTATAACACACCAAGTGAGTAGAGAACTAATTGGAGTCTTTGCATTTTGACATTGGTGACCCTGAATGAACAGCTTTTCTTTGTATAACGATGCTGATTATGTGCGCAGCCTGGCTTTTATAGTGACTGTGCATACACTAGTTTGTATTAAGAATTTATAAAACAACCTTATAAATCCTTTGTGATCTGAGACACATGTAATGAAAACAAATCAATATTGCTGACTGTGGTAGCCGTTTTGGTTATGTCTATAAGTTCAAAGTCTTTGAAGTTCAGGCAGGGACTTTGGTGGTGGTGGTTGTTTTGTTTCTTTTCTTTTGAATTAAGTTCTGGATCAGAGGAGTCTTCCATATTTGCTTTTGTGGCCTGAAGGTATTAATTTATTTGAATTCAAGAAACTAAGGTTATGTCTAAGCAGCAGTATACTTTCCTCCCAGACTACTTAATAGTATCTGATTATATTTGTGTGTCTAATATTGGACACGTTTTGATTTTTTTTCTGTGTAAAAATAGTTAGATCAGTTGATGCAGAAGTCCCTTGTTAAAAAGTTTGAATAGATAATAAGTTATATGACTTTCTAATAAAATACGTTTGGGTTTAATTCTGTCTTCACAATTATGGCTATTAGATACCTGTAGGCTATAGGTTCACTTTCAACTCTTAGATCATTGAAAATTACAATGAGGGTGTAAACTTGAAATTAGGAGTGAAATGTTGGGAAGCTTTGGGAAAGGTGTTTGGTACTGTTTCATCCTTAAGCTCTAACTCATTTCAATCCTGATGATGAAGCATGGTGTGCCATGGAAGACTTCCCTTCATCTCTCTCTTATGCTTGTCACTTCGCATCTTTCTGTGGAAACTTTCTAAACAGCCATTTTCTGCTTGGCTGTACCATTCAAACCAAAGCTGTCTGGTCTAACTTTCTAAAGTACTTGCACAGGTCCCCAGAAACCTTAAGTAGCCTCCTGGCATCTGTACAATGGGTAGATCTTCTATCATGAAAGTTAGATGGTAGACAAAATTGAAGCAAAATTATGTCTTGTTACTGTAAAAAATTATATTAATATTTGATATAAATACCTTCCGTGGAAGAAGGTCTTATTTTGAATTTAGAGAGTGCTATCTGTATCCCTTGTTGCATATCAGAAAATAAGTAGAATGGCAAAAGCAGAGCACAAAATGCACAAAATTTTGACTGTTGGGTTAATAGAAAATTATATTTAAAAAAAAATAATCAGACATATGAGGTGCATAAAGACTGTTTAAAATTGTAAACACAGAATTAGAAGTTCCATGAATATCTATTTCTTCCTCAAATTTGTACTTTTAAAGTTAGTCTCAAATAATGTAAGCATATATTGTATTCCTTTTTTTTCCTTTTAATTCTTCTACGTTTGCTCACCTTACTTGCACAGTGTTACCCAGCAGGCCCTCTGAGAAGCCAACTGCTCAGTTGGTTTGGGCTGCCTTGGAATTTCCAAGGTAGATGGGATTTTCACTGTAAACTTTTAAAAGATTTTTCGTTTCTTCAGGCAATATATTAAGAACGTTTCCTGCTGAAACATTAATAAGTCAGAAAGGAAAACCAAAGTAGGACACTTCTGATCTAATTGATTTGCTTTGTCCTAGTGGCAGAAAAACCAACTCTGCATTACTGTCTCAGTACAGATGAATACCAGAGAGAGAAGCCTTTTATTTTGGCTCTATTTAATAGACAAGCAGAGGAATAAATGTTAGCCAAGTGCAATACTAAATCTTTATGGGAGGAAGAAAAGCTTGTTAAGCTATAAACTATTTGGTAAAATGAACTATAAAATGAATTGTCAATATTTATTTGTCAAAATCTTTCACATTTTTTTTTTAAATTTTAATAGTAATGATGTTTTGCAATAATCATCTGCCTGGCAGAGAAGGAAATTATTCTGTAAGGAACTAGGGAAGCCTTACGGCCTATTGATTTCTCTCCTATGCCTTGTATTTTCATCTGTTTTTTCACTCTTATTTCCTATGGCATACTCATCAGGCGAGAGGCAGCGTGGCTAACTCAGAGTTATATACTCACAGGCCAGGAACTATTTGTGTACCGATTTTTAGGTTTACTGTAACTCCCAAACAGAGTGCTGTTTTGGGTCTGCCTTACCTTCCCAGTGTAAATTGTCATAATCCCTGGAGAAAACTTGCCTGTAGCTCCAGAGGAGGTGGGGAGGAGCCAGCTCGGGCACAGACAGCACAAGTGCCTACAGCTCCTACACTTAGAAAACCCAGGTCTCCTAGGAATCACCACAGATTGCTGAAATTTGTCCATGGTGTTGGGCTCTGTTCTAATTCACTGTATTTGTTTGTCTGACCTATTTGCTATAGTGTATTTGATTGTAATTATAATGCAGTGATTATAGTCTTAATTTATTACTTAAACTAGATTTTCTCTACCTCCTTTGTTTTTATGCTGTCTGATCCTGTGCAGATATTAAGCTCTGTATTTGGGTGTGCAGAGTATGCGTGAGTATGAGAAGAGATGCTTTCCTTTAGTGGAATTAAATTTTGAAGATTAAAATTCAGCAGTTTTATTTTTCTTATCTTTTCATAAAGACTTTCATTAATCCTACCGTAATATCTCCAGAAGGTGACCGGGGGAATATGCGCTTTGATTAATGTTTGTTTAATGCAGGATTATCTATATTATTCATGTGTTTTATTCACATTAAAACTGTGCCTATCAGCTCATTTTCATGTTGAGTAATCAGATACAGTTGAATGAGGGAGGTGAGCGTTAGTGGACTAAGTGACTTTTTAAGTATAGTGAAGGACAGAACAAATACAACCTACAGTGCACTGTGTCTTTTCCAGTATTCTTCTGAGTTAGTGGTCACACAGTGTCGTAAACATTTTTTTTTTCCATGGGACAGCTTTGATATTTCTTGCAGGTCTTCCTAATGCCTGCATTTGGATTGGAGTTTTCTTGTGCCACCTCTGAACAAAACACCAGGCATCTTTGCCTTATGGATAAGCATAGGTAAAACTAAGGAAAACATCCGAGTCTGCGTTTCAAGGGAGCTTGTGGAGAACTAATTTGTATTTATCAAATGTAGATCTTAAGACTGAAAGATATTTTATGTGTTTCAAGTATTTTTTTTCTTCTATACAGTACAGACAATATTATAGCCATAGACCAGAGATTATATGAGAATGCTGTAAGGAAAAATACAACAAGCGTTTGAGTCCACGTGTAAAATACTGGAGGAGAAATAAGAAATGCCACATAAAGTAGCATTGATCTGCCTTTAGGAAGAAGTGTGCTATAATTCTGCATTGTGTCTTATAGGTACATCATCCCAGCTTTGCAGAGGTCTGACGCTGGCTTTTATCAGTGTGTCGTACGAAACAGGATGGGAACGTTGCTGCAAAGAAGATCTGAGGTTCAAGTGGCATGTACGTTCAAATGGAAGTTCTTCTGTGATCCATTCGCTTACTGATTCTTTTTCTGGCCAAAAACCCAACATACCAATAGCACTTGCTAATCTGAAGAGTTATTAGATATCATATTTAATAAATTTTTAAATTATTGCATCACAAGAAGTTTCACGCTTACTCTAATTATCTCCTGGGAATCAGTTCAAAGCAGCGCAACATTAAGTCTTTAGAGCAAGATTTGAGCCATTCAAAGCCATCAAACCGAGATCATTTGGAGATAGATGTAGCATGAGAAAACCATTATACTTTTCCCTGAATACGCAGGGATTAAGAAAGGCCATGTAGCACAGAACAACGATCAATCAAAACAAAACAAAACAAGCCCAGAGGGCAGCAGAGGATATCTGAAAGAGAACCGTATGGTGGAGATAGCTCCGTGAAGATTTCAGATCATAATTCTTGTGATACAAAGTAAGCAGTTTTTTCCCAGTGAAAACGTTGCTAACCAAACTTTAAAAGTCTGTTCTCAACACCTTTCTGAACCAAACCCTCCAATGTTTGTACCAAACATACATAATCCAAATTACTTGTTTGGAAATAATCATAAAAGCAGGCCTTACTCTTTCAAAGTAAAACCATTTTTCTTCTAAAAAGATAGATTTGTATACTGGATGTAAACAATCGGATAGATGGATCAAATTTCTCCTCCTCAGGGTCAATAACTGGAAATTCAGTAGTAGTAAATGTCACTTGATAAACAGAATTTAGATAAATGGAATTTTTTATTAGAAAACCAATCCCAAGGAACTGATTCCAGTCAATCACTATGCCATGAAGGAAATTACATGGGATTTCTGTGTTTTAAAAGAAACAGTTGCAAATACTGCTATGTAAGTTTTGGTATGTTGGTCAGCAGTTTACTGTATTACAGTAAACCATGTTGTTATAGCTGTAATGTCAGTATTACCAGAAATTTGCTGTTTGAGCTCTCAGTGGTATTGTTTCAGAGATGCTGCGCGCTAATGTAAAAACCCACTGCTGCTAAAATAGGGTTTTCCTCCCCGGCCGTCTACCAACCCTTACGCCCCTACTGTATAGTCCAACTGATCTTGTGTTCACTCTGACATGTATCAGAACCGTACAAGTACTTTTCTGATGATTCTTCTTCTGCTTCAGTGACTTATATCAGGTCACAGAAGATCTAGTGAAAGCTGGTGCGGGGTGGGGGACCTCCAACCAGGCGAGCAGGGGAAGGTGAGGCCCGAATGCTTCTCTTTGTGCAGCAGTGAGCCGTTAGGTTAGTCTGTGGTTGTGGTTTCAGGGGACAAAGGCTTTGGTAGCAGCACCAGGGAAACGTGTGCCCGTTCTCTCCTCCATCCCACTGACTGTTCCCACTCTTGTGTTGCAGTGTAGCACACTATTCCTTTAGGCTCAGCAGGAAAAACTTGTCTGTGCAGCTGTGGGCTGGAAAACTTCTCCAAAATGTATAAAAAGTGCAACAATTATTTTGTAGAGTTTGTTAAAGTAGTTGCCTCCCCCCGTGTGTGATGGCCTACGCAGCTGTGCAGCAGTCGTGCTGGCACGGGGAGGAGCAGTTCCTGAGGAAGTACTTGTGGGGAGGAGGATAGTGAGCAGGAGGCACAGGAATACTTCACCTTGATACTGCTGCTGAAGAATTTTGTCTCCTGCAAAGACACCTTTATTCCCCTCTGAATGGAGGAAAGATTTGCAGTGAAGTGTTTTGTTTCTCCAGGCTTTTTGTGTGTGTTTGGTTGTTCTTGAGAAAGAAAGTGTAATCGTTTACTTTTCTTCAGTTTTAATTTTTCCTCCAATTAATCTGTAGTTCTGCATTGCTGAACAAGGCTAAAAAGCTATCTCTTAAGACTTCCCTGTCTGAATTAAGCAGTCTGTTTGTTTATTGATTTATTTTCACCGATAGAAACTTTGAGACATAGCAAAGCCGATCTTATGACTTGGGAGACCTTTGGTATTGAACCTGTAGTGACATACACGGCTTCCACAGTGAAACTTGTCAGTCGGACTTGCACTTCATTCCTACAAATTAAAGTCGTCTACAAGTTTTAAATATCCTCTTCTACCCAGCGTAGCTACTGATACCATGTGATTGTTTTGTATATTTTAACATTTTTTAGTCTAAATTAATTGATTTAAGCTGGGTGGATATGATAAGGTAGCAGATGTTTTACCATATTTTACTTTTTGGTTATTCTTGAAAACATACCAGAAAGCAGCATTCCAAGGGTTTACTAAAGTAATTTTATTCAGTCATCAAGAGTTATGGGGACCTGTATGCTCGCTGTTTAAGTTGAAAGGGTTCACAGGAAACGAACTGTGTTTGCCACTGGTTAGAGGATGCTTCTCAATTCACTTATGCTCAAGATCTCCAGTGAAAAATTGAAAGGCACAATAGTAATGTGCACTGAGAAAGATCTGAGGTATTTTCCATGTCCTAGATATCCGAAGAAGCGGGGAACTTGTTAAATAATTTAAAAAATGTTCTCAACACATGCTAACATATTGCGTAACTGAATGGGAACAGATATTTGTGAGAAAACTGCTGAGTAAATCTTAATTACAGAATGGGCTTAAAAACTCTTGGGTTGTGAAGACTAAAATAATCATATGACAGTGAAGTTAATTAGATCCACCTACGCGGTTTGAAACTTCTTTTCAAGTAGATGATCTGATTACAGTTGTAAGAAATATGGAGCAACAGAGGAAGTACAATGCTGATTATGTCTGAATAAATAACTTGAAAATCACAACGATGATTAAAGCTTCTTTAAAATACCATGTGATTTTAATTTTTGCTCTTGTTCTGTCTCTTCTCATCTCCTGCCATCCACAGACCTGATAGTAGTCTTCTATGTTTCAATGTCCTTTGTATCCCTCTCTGCAGCAGAGAACTTGTAAAGAACCCTGTGGTCCTTTAAAAAAAAAAAAAAAAAAGGTAATTCAGTGGCAGAAACCAGAATAGTTCTCTGCGTATGTGTCAGCTTCTTGGTTTAAAACAAATTACAAAGCATAGAAGTTCTTTGGAGGGTGAGTAATTAGGAACCTACAGCCCTGTTTATTTTAATGGCTAGGAATGTGATACAAAAGGCAAAAGAAAAACAAGAAGAAAATGTTCACTGAATTTTTACAAGGACTCCATAGATCTGTGAACTTGTCTATGAAACAAACCTTAGAGGTTCTGCAACTATAGTTTTCTTCCTTCCATGAATTTTTTTCTTAAAAGCTGCTCTTTATTACTACCGATGCCTTTGTCAATGTCAGAGATCTAGGTGTGCTGTTTTAATCGTAGTATGGTGCCAGAAGAATGAATAGCTACCAATAGCCTCGTTCTTTTGAGATCCATTTGGGTATAATGGCTCACTGGCAGAGACCTGACTATACCTTGGTTGGACAACAAGTGATACAGCTACCTGTCTATTTGTGTAGCTATGGATAATAATAAGATAATAATAAGATGATAAAATGGTGACCCAAAAATTGATAAAATTATATCCACCACTTGCATTCCTTTGTGTTGCACAGGAATTTCCTTTATATTGGGAAGGGTTTATTTAAAAACAAACAAGCAAACCCAAACCTCCATTAAAATGTCACTTTCAGTTCAAAATACTCAGTTATTGCAGAGGAACATCGAGGCCATGCAGTACTGCTGACTGATGAACGTCTTGTGTGCACTAGCAGCACTTGGATTTGCCTTATGCCTTGTGTTCATCCAAATCTGTATTAATCAAAACTGTCTCATGATCTGTAGTGTCATATTGACTAATTATAGGAGTGCCAATGACTATTGTAAACCACAGTTATTTTCCTGTCTGCTGAAAAGAAATGGGGAGAGACACAAGAACTTCCAGGACTTTCAGTATAATTTTTTCTTTGCAGACATGGGAAATTTCATGGACACAAACCAGAGAAAAACAGTGACTGAAGGACAAGCTGCAGTTCTAAACTTCCTACGCATACTCAGCTATCCAAGACCACAAGTGACATGGTTTAGAGACGGGCACAAGATTATACCAAGCAGCAGAATGTAAGTAATTTTAAAGCTCAAAATACCCCCACTCTAAAATATGATTAATTGTATTTGATAACGCAACTTACATTTTAAGTACACTAATTAAGGTTTAAAGAGAATAAAGTAGCCTTGTTCATACTAAGTTTGAGATAAATGACTATTTTAAGACCATCTCTGAACTTCCTAAGCAGTTTGATAAAATAATTCATGTGGTTTTAATGGTCCTGGTGCAGCATAAGGAACTAGATACGCAGAATGTCTGCACTGCCTTCACGCTATTCATTTTCATGATACATTTTGGAAAAGTAAATGCTCATCTCTCAATTACGTTTACTTGAGTGGACTAACTTAATGTATACTGAGATTTGTCTTTTTTAATATATGAGTCTGATTTTTACTCTTTTTTACACAGTTATGTTTAATACTGTTTTCCTCTTGATAAAATTCTAAATATTGCTCATTTTTTCCTTATCTTTTTAGCCTACAATGACAGTTTTATTTCTTTTTGACTAATTAGCAGCTCACCCACTAAAGGCACAGTACTTGCACTTTGATTCGTTATTATATCAAGTTGTGCTCATTTATCCTTTCCTGAAACAATAATGAAGCCACCCTGTGTTTTTACCTGCACAGTTAGTTTTATTTAGAGACTAAAGGGGTTACTTGTAACATGAAAAAATGTAGATAATTTATTTTTTTACTTGCCTGTTTTATTAGGAAACTGTTGACATGCCAAGAATGTTGGTGGTTATTTTTATGTGTATTATATTTTCGTGTGTTCAAAGGGCTAGATGTGCTAGCGACTGATGGTAATGGGATATTGCTAAGTTCCAGAAGGGGTAGTGAGTCTTTGGAGTTTATGTTAGAAAGGGAAGACTCTTTAGGATTTTAATTTTATTAATCTGTACTGCATATTTTACTGCTGCTTATGTGCATTTTTTAAACCTGAAAGCTAGTATTACAGGCTCTTTGAAACTGTTAAAATTAGTATTGCAGGGATGTGAAGCAACTATGTAATAATTTATGAATAATTTAATAGTAATTTGATGGGAAACAAGCTGGAAGATGAAACAGTGGGTTTCTGGGCAATCTCTTGAAGAGAGCTAAGTGACAAATCCTGAGTTATTAACCATTAAGAATCTACTTCCTCCACTCCTGCCGCGTTACAAATTTTCTTTTGTCAATGCTGGGAATACACAAATCAAAAATTTGCAGGTGGTGAAAAAGCCTTGTTATCCAGGTATCTTGGGAACTATTGTGGGGGAGCAGAACAGTCTAACCTAGGCAAGCATACAGCATCTGAAAATGAGATTCGTGTGAGTTCTCTTACTGTTTAGGAAAATTGCAAGTGTGTCATGTATTCATTAATAGAAAATCTTGATTTTCATATGCTATGCTTCACTCTTACTCCTACCCTGTTGGGGTTGTTAGTGTAAAATCACTTGTGATTTATAGCGTTGTGGTAATGCTTACAAATGGGAGAGCTGGAAAACTGTTCTATAATAGGGGTCAAATATACCTAAAGGTTTCCCTGTGTATTTTATTTCCCTAGTCAGAAATGTTGTCTGAAAGGAATTTGAGGACATTTATCTGGCCTGTGTACAAATTTCTGAATACTTTTGCGGTAGAAGTACGCATACTGAAAGTGTGAACCTCCTTGGAAGTTTGATGTATGTCGTATAGTAAGCCTGATAAGTTCAGGAAATGACAGATTTATGGTACACATACCAATCATCAGTGCACTCTGTGTGCAGTATGTCTGCTGCTCCCTCAAAGTATTGGAAAAACCATATAGCACCCGCTCACATATTGCTGTCTGCGAAATTCTGGAAGTAACCATGGCGGGCCTGAAAATACAGGCAACCTGAGACACAGAGAGGATGCGTATAAAGCCGTGAGAGTGTAAAAACATCTTATGGGACCTCTGTTCTTATCCGTGGAGCGAGTTGTGCATTTAACATCATGTTTTCTGTACACAGAGGTGTGTCAATTGAACTGGTCAGTTTAGCAGGTGATCCAGTTAGACTGATGCATCAATCTCCTGCTAAGTTAAATTGATACAGCCGCCTTGTATGGATGCTCTTTAAACTGATTAAAAGTACCTTATATTGCTAAATCAATGTAAAGCTTTTTTAATCCTCTTAAACAAGCTTACAATTATTTGGCCAAATCAATCAGCTAGTCCGTCAGCTGCAATAATGATTTCTAAGAGTGACAGAGTTGTCTTTATGTGAGAAATACGAAAGACCAAAAGTAAGGCGTAATTCTGAGAAAAAAAATTAAATTCTTAAGATATTTCAAGGAATGTCATTTAATTGGCCCTGCAGTAGGGTTTACCTAGCACATTTAAGGTAGTAAATGCTGATATCTTTCACTGTTTGTGGGTGTTTAGAACATTTATGGGGAGTTCTGCCAGCTATTTAGCATTCCAATAGCATAGTATTTCTGGAGAGCCGAGATAACAGAACTGCTGATTTGTCAAAAAGTCTGGTATCACTGTACGTATTATTTTAAATATAGTTTATAATATGTCAAATAAGGCTCTTATTTGTTCTTTGTGTTTTCTAGTAATTATTTATACATATTAACCCAGTTGCCGTTCTAACAGATCATAGAATCATAGAATAGTTTGGGTTGGAAGGGGACTTGAAAGGTCATTTAATCCAATCCCTCTTACAGTGACAGGGACATCTTCAACTAGATCAGGTTGCCCACAGCTCTGTCCAACCTGACCTTGAATGTTTCCAGGGATGGGGCATCCACAGCCTCTCCGGGCACCCTGTGCCAGGGCCTCACCATCCTCACAGTAAAGAATTTCTTCTTAACATCTCATCTAAATCTCCCCTCCTTCAGCTTCAGGCCCTTCCCCCTTGTCCTGTCACCCCCTGCCCTGTAACCAGCCCCTTGCCAGCTTTCCTGTAGCCCCTTCAGGTACTGGAAGGTGCTATAAAGTATCCCCAGAGCCTTCTCTTCTCCAGGCCGAACAAGCCCAGCTCCCTCAGCCTGTCCTCATAGCAGAGGGGCTCCAGCCCTCGGATCATCCCCGTGGCCTCCTCTGGACTCGCTCCAGCAGCTCCATGTCTTTCCTGTCCTGGGGACCCCAGAGCTGGACGCAGGACTGCAGGTGGGCTTTCACCAGAGCAGATATTCCTGAATTCTGATGACTAGGTGTAACAAACCTGTAATTTTCTGTTTCTCTCACTGATCATTAGACTGAAAAGTGTCAGTTGTTTAGGCTGCAGAAAAAAATATAAAAATTCAGGGGGTAGCTTAGATTTGACCTTTTTTTAGTCAGAATGATAATCCTACTCTGTGAGTGTGCATGGCTGTGATATTTTCTGGGAGAAAATTTTCTTCGAGATGTAGGCTTTTTTCTTTTTTCAAACTGTGTATTCCATTTAATTTACCTAGTAGTGTAACTCATGGTGGAATTTTGCAGCAAATAACTATGTATTCATTCCCATTTTAATGGTGTTGGTGCCGTAATATTTTCTTAAAGCCCCCGGATAAAAACAAGAATAGCCTGACAAGTTCCCCCTAAATGAGTGGCCATGTAAAGTCAACAAATCCCTGTATAATATATGAATGTGAAGCGAATGGCCCGCGTATACTCATGAGGTGGTTGTTATAGTTTATGACTTAAGGCAACCAACAAATTTGCAGCGGAGCTACTGCGACATGATGGTGTGCATTTAATAATTTACGTCTTCAGATTTTCTCTCCCCCCCTTTACAGTGTGGATGTATATTCATTTTGGCTTTTATGCATTATCTGTCACCAAAACCTCATCTTGATATTTTAAATAGATGTTTCTAGATCACCAGAAAGAATTTTGTGTACATGCTAGGAAAGAGTGGAGTGGGGAATCAGAGAGAAGACCAAAAGATCAACCGCAAGAGAAAATAAGTATGTTCTTATCTTACATGAAATTCCCCAAGAAGTTTTAGAAAAGACTTCATGTTACACCTTCACAAATGAATGTTTTCCAAATACACCAGTAGACTAATGTGGAATTACAACTGCACCTGTTTCCCCTCACATCTTACGGAAAACAATAGCCTCTCTAAAGGTAACTGCATCAAAAGAAATCGCTACTCTGAGATGTCAAGTCTTCAGCTTGCCTTGCCTGGCTGTACTTCATCAGACTTAAAAGCAGAGCGCATTTAAGAGGCACAAAGGACAGTAGCACCATCAAGGTCTACAATTGCCTTTCAGTTATTGTATTGAGGAATTAAATCCTTAGTACTCTTAGAGGGTTTTTTTTACCTTTTGCTAAGTGAAGGACTTTTTCACTGAAAAGGTTCTCTCTAGTCGTGAATTCATTTATTGTTGGGTGCTTGTTTAAGAAGAAAACTTCTACTGTGAAGACATTATTGCTGAAATTATTTTTTTCCCTAGTAAGCTGCAGTTAGATGAATGTTAACTCATATCTTTTGTTGGTGGAATTATATCTGACACAAAACAGGAAAGTTCTTTTTTGCCATAAAAAGGCACTTCTGGGGTGTCCCTTTCCGCTGGGTGGACATTTTGTCACTTAGTTAACTGTTAATGAGCCAAAACACTTTACAAATGCACTTCATCCCACTGGACAGGGAAGATGAATTGCATTGCCTGGAGTTATACACAAGTTTAATATCTATTTTTTTCAGTAAGAACAATTCATTATGCATTTGAATGTGTGTGGTCATTACTAACTCTTATAAAGACTAAATGTGCTGACAGATTGTGAAATGAAAATATGTTGGGCGCAAGCAACTGTCAAATATGTCTTGCTGTGGTTTTGAACACTCATAATACCTTGCAAATAAGCTAAGCTGGTACAGATTTACTAGCCATTTGTTAAGGTAAAATTGTAAATATATTAATGACAGTCTCAAAAAAAAAAGTAGTTGTAGCTAAATAGGCTTTAAAAGATGAGAAAAATTAAAGTATCTTGGAATAATACATCAGTTTTGGGGCTGATATTAGTATTAGATTAGGTTTTGCCTTGATGATAGCAGCTCGCTTAATGGGCTATGTATATATTTTTCACTTCAAAACAAACACCACTTCAGTTTTATATGAGCAGTTTCAGTGCCAGCAATGCATTTCTGTACAAACACCAGCCTGCCATACAACTTACGTTAGTTGCACATAATTACTTTTCACATACACCGGATAATACTTTAATTAAAATTGTGATGCTTAGCATTAGTGAATAATAAATTCAGAAACTGTCAGCTCTGCAGTGTATTAGCTGAGCAATACTTTAAAAAAAAAGAAAAAAGTTTGCAGATCTCTTGAGTCTACTGACATTATGGAGTGGAGTGACACCTCTCAGCCGCAAGAGACGTGACAAAAAACCTAAAAGCTGCTTGTATCTGTCCATACCTTTTACAAGCTCCATATTAATTTTAAAGTCAGTACCTGAAAAAGAAGACTATTTTGTAGAATTAAATAATTTCTTTAAACTATAATTCTTGAGTAACCTGTTATGGCAAAGTGCCGGGTCCTGCACTTTGGCCACAACAACCCCAGGCAGCGCTACAGGCTGGGAGCGGGGTGGCTGGAAAGCTGTGTAGAGGAAAAGGACCTGGGGGTGCTGATTGATGCTCGCCTGGACATGAGCCGGCAGTGTGCCCAGGTGGCCAAGAAGGCCAACGGCATCCTGGCCTGTATCAGGAATAGTGTAGTCAGCAGGAACAGGGAGGTGATTGTCCCCCTGTACTCAGCCCTGGTGAGGCCGCACCTCGAGTACTGTGTCCAGTTTTGGGCCCCTCACCACAAGAAAGACATCGAAGCCCTGGAGCGTGTCCAGAGAAGGGCAACGAAACTGGTGAAGGGGCTGGAGCACAGGTCTTATGAGGAGCGGCTGAAGGAACTGGGCTTGTTTAGTCTGGAGAAGAGGAGGCTCAGGGCAGACCTTATTGCCCTCTACAACTACCTGAAAGGGAGTTGTGGTGAGCTGGGGGTTGGCCTCTTCTCGCAGATAACTAGTGACAGGACAAGGGGAAATGGCTGCAAGTTGCGCCAGGGAAGGTTCAGGTTGGAGATGAGGAGAAAATTCTTCTCTGAAAGGGTGATCGGGCATTGGAACGGGTTGCCCAGGGAGGTGGTGGAGTCACCATCCCTGAGGGTGTTTAAGGAAAGGTTAGATATGGTACTTAGGGACGTGGTTTAGTGGGTAATAGGTGGTGGGGGGATGGTTGGACTAGATGATCCTTGAGGTCACTTCCAACCTTAATGATTCTATTCTATTCTATTCTATTCTATTCTATTCTATTCTATTCTATTCTATTCTATTCTATTCTATTCTATTCTATTCATTTAACCAAACTTCTGCATTGAGTAACTTCAATTTGAAGGAACAGGCAGCACTAGGAATCATCTTACATGAAATTTTGCAGTTATCCCCGAGGCCCATATGCACATGAAAGACTGCAGGGAAATCTCCCATCATCTCTTCAAGTACTCAGCTTGAGTAGTCCTGGATGCTGTCAGTGGACTGTTTTGAGTATTATTGTCTACTGTGTTCAGCAGAGGAAAACGTTAACACCTCAGGGTAAGCAAATCCCAGGATTATTTTCTAAAGCTGTTTGACTTGTCTAGATTCAACCTCACTGCTTTTCCTCTCTGCTCTAATTTGTTTGCCGCTGGTTTTAAACATATGTTTCAAAACTTGATTTATTCAGACCTCTTAACTTTCAGGGTGAAATCTCATGTATTGGTCAGATGAAGGGAGAGGAAGACCGAGTTGTATTTGGGCACCAGGTATGTGCCGAGTGCAGGGTGTGTAGGAGCGACACGGACTGTCACAGGGTGGAGGAGGAGCGGTACAGAAAAAATCACTGCCAAAGAGCACGCCTTCTAGCCAGGCTCATTTGGAAGTGGATTCCTCCCAAGAGAGACACTCCGACTGATGAGATGTGAGGCACATTTTGGGATTTGACCAATATGTTTCATTATAAATTTGGACCAAAAACCACAGAGGGTTTTTTTTAATACATATTTTTTTCATAAGCCAGGCGAAGTTGCTGCTGTTATGCTAGCACT